>JAMZAV010002477.1:0-81220 GCA_024449915.1 Sweltsa coloradensis
TAATATAATACGTTACAAACGGTTACTAATTACACGTAATTACTTTAAAAGCATCAAACAAAATTAGGCTACTCCTGCACCTCTGTGTACTAGGTTGACCGATGGCTGACTGTTCCCACAAGATGGCCGCCGTTCCCGTGTTCAATTAGCAATAAGGTTCTGTGGACTGCCGCTAGGGAGCGCTAGGGCCTTGGTAGATGGTGTCACAGTCTGTCTAGCTTACTCCACGGCCTACTTGTTTGTATAAGCACCGCCATCTTTATGGAAACATCGCACCGCCATCTATATTAACATACCCTGCGACTTTGCTTTTGGCGTTCCTCGGAACTTCGTATATATAGGCTGTAAGTGATCACAAAAATAGCATTCTATTTCACTTAACTATTAAATACCAGCTTGTTTAATATCTATCTTTTCCACTCGTTGCAAACATGGCCAGACACTGAACTCAACACATCACTTCTATGGAAGAAGCTCACGCGACAGACACTCTCATTGGGAGGGCACGGGTTCGATTCCTGACAAGTTTGTCTCCCAAAGAAAACCTATCACGACATACGATCACTGACCTATATACTTACGTGGACTGCGTATGCTTTAATTATACTGTAACCTTGAAACCACCTTGGGGGCCGCCATCTTAGGAGTCCAATGTTATTTCTCATGGGGCGACCATGTTGGAGGTCCAAACTGTATATATTTACGGCAACCATGCCTTGGTGCGTTGCGTTGAAGTGCACAAAACAATTTGTCACTGCGGAAAACCTAACCGAAACCCTAATCGTGTCGTTTATTAATTAGTTCTACAGTAAGAAAACCCACTAAATTAGTCCGACTTCACCTCTCAACATCTGGCAGGTAAGCATTCTCTATCCATGTAAGTATATAGAGATCAGTGCATATGATTCAGACATGAGTATTTTGTAGAGGATGAGGAATAATGTTCAGGGGTGGAGCTATGGGGTGGTGTATGTAAACCCGGCACCTCCGCCAACAAGGAAACAAACTCTGGAGGAAATGTTTCTCGCATCCATCTTAGACAATCTGTTCAATAAGTATCTTCGCTCCATATTTCGGGTTCTCGCGAACACGTCCATATGTTATTTAATCACTAGGGAAACGCCAAAGTCGTTGTTAGACGAGTGAGTGAGCCATGTGTTGAGTACCCGGTAACATTTCTTTTCTTCCCCTTACCTTAGGCCTCCCTAGCCTATCATAGGCTACAGTGGAGCATTTTGGCCTAAAAAATGCAAAATGTTCCCGGGTACTCACCACATGACTCGCTCACTCGTCTAACTACGACTTTGGCGTTTCCCTAGTCTAGTTGGCTAAAGCGCCCTTGTAGCCTAAATGTGGGAGACGTGGGTTCAATCCCCTGGTCGGGAAAGATTTTGTAATTTCTAGATTGTATTTCAAAAAATAATTAAACATGTTTTGAAATGCATATAACGCAGTGTAGTCCATCATCTGTGGCAATAGGGCCTACTATGGTAAACATAGCCAATACGAAATACGTGAAAATATTGCAAGGTTTACTCAATCTACGAGCGGAATTTGGGGGTACCTTGACGTCCAACATTCGACTGACCTTGCATGGGCACGGCATTTCACGGCCAGGCGAAAAACAAACAAAAAATATCTTTTCAAAATCTAAAACATTGTCGTTAAAATAATTTCTAAACATTGGAAGTCTATTTTTCAGTTTATCATTTCTTGTAGGTTTGAATCGCAATGAATCTTGCTGATTTTGTTAGCAGTTCTCAATAAATTCGTACCGGATGTCTGTTTAAAATTTCAGCGCAATCTGTTCAGCGATTCGGCTGATTTTCAACGTACACACACACACACACACGCACGCAGAAAAACCATAGGGCCGTTTAAGTCGAATGGAAATCACTACGTTCGCTACGCTCACTCGTTCAACTAGGAAAACGCTAAAGTCCCGCCGCGTTGATGGATGAGCTTTTTAAAATTTTTAGTTTGCATGGGATATCTTTACTTTTACAAGTGCAATGTTTTGCTGCCTACGCATTGAAGGTGATTGTTGTCAAGTTTCTATTGTAACTTGTCAATTGGTATTATTTACCGTAAAAAAACTTATATTCAAAGCTTTATTTCTATGGATTCTGGCTAACTTTTTCAACTTTTTCTTTCAAAAGGTACTACATCACCATTACCTTAGTGTCCATGTGAAATATGAACGTTGTAGCCCCACCCGTTTGGTCAGAATCGGCCCAAATGTCACGAAAATATCGCACTAAAAATCGGAAAAAATCGTAAAAGTACGATATTCATGAGAAATATTTCTTCGATTGTACCCAAAAACGTGGCAAGTCTAAGTTCAGAGATTTCGAAGGTCCCCCTCTAATTTTCATCAAGATCGGATATGCCGTTTGCCCGGTAGAGAGCAAACAAACAGACAAAAAAAAACAGCCGAGCTAAATTTTTTGGGGGGTCGGTGAAATTGAAGTCTTCGCTTCGCTCATCCAGTCACCCTGAACCGATTCAAGAAATTTGTATCCCTTGATTTAGCTAGTAGCATCTCAATCTACATGACTCTTCCTCTGGTACGAGACAGACATGTACACGTAAGCACTCAAATTAACATGTACAACGCTCTGGAGAAAAATTGAAACTCCATACGTGAATTTAAAAAAGTACATTTCACAGATATTCTTATGCAGAACAATATACAACAAACTGTATTGCTTTATATAATAAACCCTACTATTCAGCATTGTTAAACGCGATGGGAGCAACAATTTTATAAAAAAATATCTAAAATTAAGGGTGTTCACCACACTATAGGGACTAAAGAGCTTAGCAGGATCAAAATAATACGCGCCATGAACACGCTTCGCACGACTGGTAAGTATACTCAGGAGGGAACAGGACACATTTGGCACTTGGCAAATAGCAGTTCGTTCACCCGATGTATATGAAACTTTACATACATTGTCAAGGAAGCAAACATGGACATAACTCTACAGTATTAGATTGCCAACATTGTTTGTTTGTCAGACAGATAAATTCACGAAAACGGTCAATTTCGGATTTTTGAAGAACGCCAAAAACCAAAAGAAAATCATTTTTTTTTTTTTAGGTTTCACCCAAAACAATTTTTATTAAAGTGCCATTGTAGAGCCCTACATTTACACTTCCTTGACGTTTGAGTAAAATTTAAAATAACCATGATGCCAAAAAACGCATTTCCTATATCCTCTTAAAGAAAACAGATTTGTGTCTGGCTGAACGGCAGTCTTGGGCACGTTCCCCCAAAAAAGGAACTTTGAAAAGTTAAGTTACTTCTGCCTAAAAAGGAAGTGAGACGTTACTAGTTCCTTTAAAAAAGGACTGAAGAGACTTAGTTTCCTTTAACGTTCCTAATACCATCACAGATTTAAATAATAACCCAGGCCATCTGACGAGGGTGGTGCCATTTTCGAAAATACTAGATGTAAATATATATTTCATTCTGCAGTTTACGATATCAAGTAGGCCTACTGGAATTCGACGGGATTACGACGGCGAAAGGAACTTTAAAAAAACGTTAGCATCGCTCCAAGTTCCCACGAAATAGTAACTTTATGACGTTACAAGTTCCTGATCTAAGTAAAGGAACGCGTTCACACAAAGTTCATGAAAAAGGAACGCATTCCTCCCCAAGTCTGCTGAACAGTCATTTAGAGTCGACTATAACTTCCCCTGTAGAAACGACTCAAGTTTCACTTCCATCAAAGTAGGCATCAATTACGTATTCGTCGTAGAATCGTCCCCATTATCTCCCGGGACGAGCGCGTCTCTGTAGTAAATCTTGGTGAATGGCGTCGTTGACATTACGATATTAAACCCTAAATGTCGCCATCCTACTCGCCAGGTTGATGCCGGTTTCTTTGAGCAGGTGATAAATACAGAACGGCGCCGAGCTTGGCCAACTGAAATGGGCGCGCTCAGGCGTTGACGATTGCAGCTGAACGGTTAGATATATCATTTCCAACCGTTACTTTTTGCATGAATGTTAATCGAGTTCCTTTGTATTTTACTCAAACTTTCGGGAATTTTTTTCCAAGTGTAAAGATTTTTTAAACACAAATTTTCATCCTGTATGTCAATGTTGAAATCAATGTTAACGCGCACGTTAATTTGGTTTCATCGTAAGATTAGTTTGGTTTAGTTTGGTGGGAATATCCAGAATTGAAATCCATGTTATCGTTTCACATTTTGGACTTATCTCTCGCAATGATTTTTTAAGGTCGATTATTGGCAATTAAGTTTGGCCAATAATCGGCGAGAGACAAGTCCAAACCGTGAAAAATCGAAAACATGGATTTCAATTCTGGAAATTCCCACCAAACCGTTTATCTTACGATAAAACCAAATTAACCTGCGCGTCCACATTGATTTCAACATTGATATACAGTATGAAAATTTGCGTTAAAAATATGTACAATTGGAATAAATTCCCGAAGTTCACCAACTGAGTAAATTATGGAGGTTTCACGATTTTTTCATTCAAAATCAAAACCGGTGAATTAATCAATACGCGTACTGGATCTCATGGATTGAACCTTTATTAATGTTGTTATGAAATAAGATACCTATGTTGTTAACAATCTACTCGAAAAAAACTGAAAGCTGAGCGTCTAACTCGTCTCCGCGCCAGTCTCAGCGACCCCTCTTAACGACATTACAAGGCATGTGTGTTTTATCGTAATAGGAAAACGCTAAAGTCCCGCCGCGTTGATGGATGAGCTTTTTAAAGGTTTTAGTTTGCGTGGGATATCTTTACTTTTGCAAGTGCTTTGTTTTGCTGCCTACGCATTGTAGGTGAATGTTGTCAAGTTTCTTTTGTTTCTTGTCAATTGGTATTATTTACCGTAAACAACTTGTATTAAAAGCTTTATTTCTATGGATTCTGGCTAACTTTTTCAACTTTTTCTTTCAAAAGGTACTACATCACCACAACCTTAATGTCCATGTATAATATGAACGTTGTAGCCCCACCCGTTTGGTCAGAATTGGCCCAAATGGCACGAAAATATCGCACAAAAAGTCAAAAAACGTATATTAATAGCTTTATTTCTCTAGATTCTGGCTAACTTTTTCAATTTTTTCTTTCAGAAAGCAATACATCACCATTACCTTAATGTCCATGTGAAATATGAACGTTGTAGCCCCACCCGTTTGGTCAGAAATGGCCCAAATGGCACGAAAATATCGCACTAAAAATCGAAAAAAATCGTAAAAGTACGATATTCATGAGAAATATTTCTTCGATTGTACCCAAAAACGTGGCAAGTCTAAGTTCAGAGAAAACGAAGGTCGTGTCAAATTTTCATCAAGATCGCATATGCCGTTTGCCCGGTAGAGAGCGAACAAACAGACAAAAATACAAAAAAAAAAAAACAAACAAACAAACAAAAACAAAAAAAACAAAAAACAAAAAAACACCTGAGCTAAATTTTTTGGGGGTCGGTGAAATTGAAGTCTTCGCTTCGCTCATCCAACAATAACCCGCCCTTGATCAAACAAGGTTCACGACACAGTTAAATGGGGATCACTGAATCTCCTATAGCGGCTCGCAACACAACTCAACAACTCAATACAAGGTCGTTGCAGACTTCTCCGTGCTAAATCCCTTGTTAGTCAGATGGGGGAACGACGAAGAAAACACAAATCTAGTTTATTGGTAAAATTAATAATGATCTAAACCGTTTAATAGGGATCGAGTGCGTTTGTTTTTTGTGTTTCTTATTTAAAATATCAGTCTCTAGCTGTTCGCTCGTCGATGGTGTCGGCGCCAACGGGTTTGGCTTGGTCTGTTTTAACTCTAAATACGAATGGATTTATTTATGTGTCATTTCCACGTCTCTCTATAAAACAAACACGACCTCCGATTTTCTTTTATCTACCTCATCTGTCTGGACCCGGGGTAGAATCATTGAGTATAGAACACAATGGTGGAATGTAAACAAGGCATGGTGAGCTGCGGATATAGTACAGGCCAGTTAGACAATTTTTGGGCAAAACCCAGACATTTAATGTTCCTCAAATATTATTGCTGGAATATGCTCAGGGGATGTCCCTGATCAAAAAACTTAAGGTTCCCAAAAAATCCCACTTGGGGAAAATCCGCCATCTTGAAAAAACTCCGCCATGTTGTATTTCGCAGATTGTTTGCTCTAACAGGTGATCCAAGTGACCAAATGACTTGATTTTTTTTCTTGTTATTATTTGCAACCCTTATTGATTGAAATAATTAATTGTCATAGGAAAAAATCCGCCATCTTGAAAAAAATTCCACCATTTAAAATTTTTGTTTTTTTCTGCTATAGCAGGCGATTCAAGTGACCTAAATACATAACATAATTTCCTCTGTTATTATTTACAACCCCTATTGACAGAAATAATAAAATTTCATCTGCCATCCTTCATAATAACCAGAATTTATACTTTATTGCAAATCATTGCAACAAAAATAGCAACCAGCAAGTTCAATGTTATTTTTGCAGTTAAAAGTTTCCAACCAAGAAATGTAGTAATTAAAAACTTATTGTGAGTATCAAGTAGTTTCAATTAAATGTTTCATAGAACATCACCTACTTAGTGGTTTCCCTGTAATTCACCATCATTCAGCAGTCACCGTTGTTCCATCGAAATGTCATACCAAGAGTTTTACAAAAAAATAAATAACTGCTGTTCTTTAAACATTTGTATCGCGTTCCTTGTAGTATTAAGTAAAATATTAACCCCCCCACCCATTTGTCCTTGAAATTAATTGAGCCGTCGACGCCTCTTAACTGGCGACATAAGACTCTTGCCATCGTTATCATTTTCACTGTCACACTTAGTTACGATTGGCTCCTGGCGGCTTTACCCATGGCCGAGGTCTTTCTGAAGCGACCGTTGCCAAATGGGTGCATTCAATTTGCCAGCATCGACAAAGCATCTTTTGGAAGAGTTCTGTGGAGTCTTCCTAGCCACATCCGAACAGCACATCGAGATGCGCATGTCCCGTCAAAGACGAGCACACAAGACACCACAAAATGCAAGAGTGGCTACAATCTCCACAGCCCCTTCCAGCGCGTCTCACCTCTGCTTGTGTCTCTTTCAAACGATGTGGTGGCAACAGACAAATGTCAATTGCGACTGTGCTAGAGATGTGGAGCCATGAAGGCAATGGTTGAGAAAACCGTTCAGTCAAATTTACCTGAAAATGCAAGCGAAGGTTAAATTTATGGCAACCGTCTTAAATGGTATCCAGGTCCGCAATGATGTAGTCCACATCAATCCTACGCAGCTCTTCCACTGAATGTTGTGCATCGTCCGGACTGACGAGGAGCTTGCAAACTGGCAGCAAAACCACCTACACTTTTTGATGAATTCTCTTTAAACAAGGGGACGAAGTCCACCCTCTTCAGGCCTCTGCAAGAAATTGCTCCAGCTGAACAAGACCTTCCCCCAAATGAAGCATCGCCACATTCGCCATCGACGGGGGTTTCTTGTTGCGCCGCGTTGTGTGGATACGACACTCTACATACAGGCAGATATGTCAACAGTATGTGTCGTATGTAAAACGTCACTATAGCTAAAAAAAAAAAAAAAAAAAAAAAACTAAACTAAACTAAAGCTCAAACCATGGTGGTATTTGACGGCTACCAGAAGCCGTCGACAAAAGACACGAAGCATGTCCGGCGATGCCATGGATCATCTTCAGCAGATGTCGTTGTTAAATGGATAGGGGTTCCCCTCAATCCTACTGATTGGGAGTGGAAACTTGCGAATGGACAACTGACGCCAATCCCAACACTTTAGGCTCCAGCACCAGATAAACTACTCAGAATTGTATCATGCAACTGTAAAACGGGATGTGAGCGCCTAAATTGTAGATGCCAAAAAATGGACTAACTTGCTCCAGCATGTGTGGCTTCTGCACGGGATATGGTTGATTCAACTGCGCTCCCACTTTAGAAGACGACGAAAACGTTGTAGACGTTGGATGTCACAAAATTAGTTTGACAGTGTAATTGATAATGATAGTGATAGTCATGGCGAGAGTCTTATGTCACCAGTTAGGAGGCGTCGTCGGCTAAATTCATTTCAAGAACAAATTTGTAAAGGGGATGGTTTAGTAACTTACGTGACAGTACAAGGAATGCGATAAAAGTGTTTTAGGAACAGCAGTAAATTCTTTTTTTGTAAAACTCTTGGTATGACATTTCGATGGAGCAACGATGCTGCTGAATGATGGTGAATTCAAGGGAAACCACTACGTAAATGATATCTATGTTCTATGATACATTTTATTGAAACGACTTGATACTCGCAATACGTTTTTAATTAATGTAATGATTTATTTTGTCAAATGTCATTATACCCATTGAAGACAACTGAATAGTTGTCGAAATATTGATTCACTTAGTTTACTTTATTTTCAAGTGCAGTGTACAGTCCAATAAAATCAAAACATTATTAGCCTTTAGGCTTTACTGCTCTAAAAGTTTCATTATTATATTAACGTTTTTAATTAGTTGGCAACGTTTAACTGCAAAAATAACATTTAACGTGCTGGTTGCTATTTTTGTGGCATTGATTTGCAATATAGTAAAAATTCTGGTTATTATGAAGGAGGGCAGATGACATTTAATTATTTCTATCAATAGGAGTTGTAAATAATAACAGAGGAAATTATGTTATGTCTTTAGGTCACTTAAAACGCCTGCTATAGCAGAAAAAACAAAAATTCAAAATGGTTGAATTTTTTCAAGATGGCGGATTTTTTCCCATGACAATTAATTATTTCTATCAAAAGGTGTTGCAAATAATAACAATGGAAAAAAAATCAAGTCATTTGGTCACTTGGATCACCTGTGAGAGCAAACAATCTGCAAAAATACAACATGGCGGAGTTTTTTCAAGATGGCGATTTTCCCCAAGTGGGATTTTTTGGGAACTTGAGTTTTTTGTTCAGGGACATCCCCTGAACGTATTCCCCGCAATAATATTTGAGGAACATTAAATGTCCGGGTCAAAGTCTAATTTGCCTGTACTAATAGTGAAAACAAACAAAAAACGAGGAAAGAGAAAATGTCCATCTCGCAAACATCAGCTAGTAAGAGGGGAGTATTTTAGTACCCAAACTAGAGCCGAGCTCTGGCAATCGTCGTCGGGGAAAACCTCCCCCTCCCATTGACGACCTTTCCTACAACGACGACGATGACAACACGAACGATGACAAAGACGATGACGACCGCGACGTGAGAACCCCCCCCTTTCCTCTCCCTACTCGTGGTTGGTTCTGACCAGCATGTTCACTCCTCCCCATAGCCCCTAGGCTAGGCTGGCGCATTATGACAACGGTTGACGCGCCCATAATCAAAATAAACTTATAATAACTTTCATTACACTTCAATAATGATAATACAGATTTGTTTAATAACCCTTGGAGCCAAGGGAGCGGGACTAACATGTGTTTACCGTACCCGGCACCTCCACCAAATGCTTCAATTTTTTTTTTTTGGGGGGGGGGGTTCTATAAAGCATTACAAAATAAGAAGAAGAAGAAGAAGAAGAAGAAGAAGAAGAAAAGGAAGAAGAAAAAGAAGAAGAAGAAGAAGAAGAAGAAGAAGAAGAAGAAGAAGAAGAAGAAGAAGAAGAAGAAGAAGAAGAAGAAAGAAGAAGAACAATAAAAAGAAGAAGAAGAAGAAGAAGAAGAAGAAGAAGAAGAAGAAGAAGAAGAAGAAAAATAATAATAATAATAATAATAATAATAATAATAATAATAATAATAATAATAATAATAATAATAATAATAATAAATAATAATAATAATAATAATAATATTATACAGTTTACAATTTACATATACATACAGACTTTAGCGTTCTCCTTTGACATTTACGTTATTCCCGTAACCGAGCTTCTAATATACGATGAATTATGCAATATAAAATATGACGTACGATATTAAAGAGGGCATCCCAAGTCAACTTCCGGTACCCAGACCTATAATAGTGACGTCACGTCCGTCTGCAGCTCGGCCCCACCCTCGAAACACAAGAGATTAGTAAATCTTGTCAACATCTTCCTGGCATCTTAACTGATGTTATTGGAATAGTTGGTAGTGGACATAAATAACAAATAAAAGTAATAGATTGTAAGAGTCTACCCATTCAGTTATATAACTGATTTGCAGTGGGGGACAGTAAATCAAAGCGACCAAGCCAACCCTGTAGCCCAGACGCAATCGACGAGTTGAGCGATAACCAACCAGGATCGATATTTTTAAAGGGACGCGGTATTGACAATGCGAACACCCGCGAATCAACGCCAGAATCAACAAGGCCGATTCAGAACAACTCTGAATTTATATGTGCTTCGTTGCTAGGACGACTCCAAAGTCACCTTTTACACGCTCCTAAGACAAGAACTGATGGACTTAAGTCCAAATCAGAGGAAAAAAACTTCTGACTTGAACGGGAATCGAACCCTGGACATTCTGCATTGGAAGCAGATACGCTAACCACAAGACCAACGAGCCACACAATCATCAGACATCGATTCAAGATGGCGGCTTATGTTATTGGAAAAGTTAGTAGTGGACATCACGTAGGATTCAAGATGGCGGCCCCCACAAAACCACATCGCAAAACGAACACTGCCAAAAATCATTCGATACAATCCCCTTTAACCAAACTAACTTACATATCCTTGTAATACTATAAAACTTGCATCTGGTATATCAGGTATTGTGTTTGGGCGAGCTCAAGATACAACGTTCTATCTATCGTTAGATTAGAGGTAGTCCGTACACTCCTAACGCAACCCGACAAAGTCTTCCTACCTGAGGTGCAGTGAGGTCGATCGCGAAGAGATGCCACCCACACAGATCTCGTTTCCCAACGGTCAAAGAGAGCGGACGAAGCCTGATATCCAGACTGACTGACCGGCAACAAACAACACATGCGCCCCTGGCGAGAGTCCAGAGAACATGCGACGCCGGACTAAAATACGAGACAGACGTTGCGTAATAAGAAGCACATGGCCCTCGGCGAGTAGGCCTGCTGACTGAAGGTTCCTCAGTCATTAGGAGTTGCGTAAGAAGCACATGGCCCTCGGCTAGTAGGCCTGCTGACTGAAGGTTCCTCAGTCATTAGGAGTTGCGTAAGAAGCACATGGCCCTCGACGAGTAGGACTAGACTATTAATGCTATCATTCATTAAACATTTGTACAAAAAAAATCGGCAATTGTGTGGCGCTTGCGTTGATGGATGAGTTTTTTTTTTAATATTTCTGTCCAATGATAACGTTTTTAAGTGGGATTTCTTAACTATTTCTAAATTTACTTGATATTACTTGTTAATTATACACCCTGTAAATGTCTTATATTATAACCATTATTTCTATGAATTTTGACCATCATTTTCAACTTTTTCTTTCAAAAGACACTACATCACCAATCCACCATAATCTTTATGTCAATGTAAAGTATGAACGTTGTAGCCCCACCCGTTGGGTCAGAATCGGCCTAAATGTCACGAAAATATCGTTTTAAAAACCGGGGAAAAACGTAAAAGTACGATTTCTATGAGAAATATTTTTTTCAAATGTCTCTAAAATCATAACATATAATATAATGTCAGTGATTTTAAACGTTCCCATAAATTTTCATAAAGATCGGAGTAGCCGTTTGCCGAATATCACGAAATTTTTTCATTACAAAATCGAAAACAATCGTAAAAGTACAATAATCATAAGAAATATATAAATCGATTGTACCCAAAAACGTAGCAAGTCGAAGTTTAGAGATTTCGAAGGTCCCCTCAAATTTTCATCAAGATCGCATATGCCGTTTGCCCGGTAGAGCGCAAACAAACAGACTCATATATAAAATTAAAGAAACACCTGAACTAATTTTTTTGAGGGGTCATTGAAATTGAAGTCTTCGCTTCGCTCATCCGAATAATTGAGTGAAGGAATGTGGATTCTACAACACTGTCCGGTGGGTACAAGGCAAATAGTGCAAAAACGTGGCTATTTGTGATACAGCAAACCATTTTGCACACGTGTTTTAATTGTTAAAGCAGTTTTTCTGCAATTCATTATTTACATGTGGGAGGCGTGTGGGGGTAAATAAAAAAATGGTGGTCAATTTTTACGGTTAAGGTGTCATTTTCACATATTTTTGGGGCGGCAAATCGAATGGAAAATATTTTAAATTCGCATGTTTAACCATTTGGGCCCCATGGGCGCCATATTGGACATTGCCCCCAAGTACAATGTTGATACCCAAAGCACGTTAATATGGTATTCTTAGTATCAATTTCCACCCAATTCCCAATTTCCAGTCTTCCATATAAGAAATAATAAAACAAGGCATGCAACTTGCTTGTTCCCCTATCGTCTAGGTGAGCCTCGTTGCTTCTCGGAATCTACTCAGGCCCAGTATGTTGCCTAGAAGATAGCACGGCGTAATTAGTAGCATTGGCAGAGTCGAGACGGAGCAAGTATCGAACATATTCTTAAAATATACGCAAACCCAGGTGGACCCCCCTCTCTCCCCTCTGTCACACAATCTATCACTGGTGGAAGTATTTTATTTTGGAAGGTGAGAATACTATTACTTTCTACGTAGGGAATACCACATTACTTTCATTAAAATTAGCATTTTGTAATGTTTTTATTGTATGTTCACCGATAAGGACACATTTGGCAGTTAGCAAATAGCTGTTCGCACGGCCAAGAAGCATCCGACGTAGCATCGTAAACTTTGCAAAGTTGTCAATAAAGTATACATGGACAGCCGTACCAGTGGCGTCGGAACAGGGGGGGGGGGCAAGGGGGGCATTGCCCCCCCTAGCTTTCATGCCATGGGGGCATAGGGGGGAAGATTTTAGAGTTAAAAAATCAAGATTTCTACTCTACTTTTTGGGAAAGCAACGTCGGATGATCCTGTCAACAATTCATTACCAGGAAGAAACAATCCAACAATAGCAGGAATATCAGGTTGGCTGACGTACCCCGTGCCTGAACCGTCAATCCGACTATCTTTATAACCAGCTACCCGTCTTGTATTGTGTGTTGGTCACTCACTTCAGTGAGAGTGGACACGTGACTCAGACTCACGTCAAATCCAAACTATAGTTATTGGCAGACGCAAGTTGGGCTTTGGTTCACTCGTGTCGCATCGTTATGCGTTGTGGGAAGATTATTCCTCTTAGAGTGTAAGTAGTGTAGTGTGAAGTGTGAAGTGTAAAGTAAAGTTTAAGTGTGTGTGTAGTGTTTCGTGTTTAATGGTGTTAAAGATTAAATTGATATCGTAATTTTAAATATGAAACGTACTAAACAGCCTTCAGTTAGTATTTTTTTTTTTTTTAAAGAAGGGGGTAAAACAAAAATATGTTTGCCTGTATGCTTCGTCATTACATAAAAAATTATGTTGTAATTTACTAAAACGGGCCACTTCACATAAATTTTTAGAGTTTTTAGATCGCAGATGGTTGATGTAAAACATCGTTTACAGAGTCCGAGTGCAGTTAAAACATGACGAAATAACTGTAGTGTAGTGAAATTTTTTTCGCCTTTGGCGAAAAACGCCTCCAGCGGCTGGGGCTTTGTCCCAGACCCCATCTGTACCCTACGAATTCTACTAATGGGCTTGCCCCCCCCCCCCCCCCCAACTTTCAAAACGTTCCGACGCGCCTGAGCCGTACGGTAATAGATTTTACAAGTTTTGTCTTCATCAGCCAGAAAAAAATAGGGAATATACTATAGTAAATTTTGGACTTTTTATAACAAAATCGAAATTCGTGGAAACTAATTTATTTTTGATAAATTATTATAAAATAAATTTTAGAAAAAGCTCTATATATTTTCCACTTTCGTGACATATGTTCAAAAATTCCAAACACCTGTGGTGTCAGTCGGCCGAGCGAACAGCAATTTGACTAAAACGCTACTTATAATAATTTTACACTATTACACTTAATTTGATTGACAAACGTTCACGAACGAAATGTTTTTGGGGGATATCAAGTATAAGATCATGATGTTTTTTGGACTATACACTACTCAAAATAAAACAAAGATTACGATATTTCAAAGGTTAATCAACCTCCTTCATCAGGTTTTTAATGACAGTTGAAACAAGACAACAGAATGGGCTTTAAAACAAATAAACAATGCCAATTAAACAAATCAAATTACACCAATCCACCAAAGAATCATAATAATAAATGTGGTTGTAGTTGTTGTTGTAACATAAAAGAAATTATAAAATTTACAAAACAAACAAGAAGAAGAAACATTATGGCTTATTAGTTACAAAAACTTTCCAAATTCCAGGAAAATCAATGCTAGGTGCACTTATCACATTATTACTAACAGACATCAATGCAGCCTCTTTAAGTTTTAGTCTGGGTTGTTCACAAAATAAAACGGCAAAAAATAGTAGGAAGGTTTCACTTGGCAAAAATGTTCATAAGATCAAAGAAAAGCGATACAGAAGGGGAGCCACGAAAAATGTCCCTTAGGATTCAAAATGGCGGCCATGAATGAATAGGCCTATTATTTACCTATTTTGAGTGTAAAAAGACGGTAAATAATGTTAGAAAGGTGCTACATGGCAAAAAATATTCTTAAGATGTTAAAGATGGTTTACAGTGGGGGAGCCATAGAAAATGACCTTACGATTCAAAATGGCCGCCATGTTTGAAAAATATGTATTATTTTAATTTTTGGAATATAAACATACTGAAAATAATGATAAAAAGGTGCCACTTAGCACAAGGCTCTTCTTAAGATTATAGAAAAAGTTTACAGAGGGGGAGCCAAGAACAATACCTCTTACAATTCAAAATGGCGGCCATGAATGATATGGTGTATCAAATTATCTTCTGATTTTTAATGTAAAAAGACGGCAAATAATGATAGGAAGGTGTCCATTGGCAAAACGTTTTTTTTTAGATGATAATGAAGGTTTACAGAGGGGGAGCCAAGCAAAACAGCCCTTACGATCCAAAATGGCCGCCACGAATTACAATTGCGTACCTTATTAGTATCCAATTTCGAATGTTAACAGACGGTAAATAATGATAGAAAGGTGCCACTTGGCAAAATTACTCTCAAGATGTTGTGTATGGTTTATAGTGGGGGAGCCAAGAAAAATTTCACTTACGATTCAAAATGGTCGCCATGATTTTTAAATGTGTATTGTTTCCTATTTCGAATGTAAATAGACGGCAAATGATAAAAGTGGCCACTTGGCCAAAACATTTTCAAGATGTTGTATATGGTTTACAGTGGGGGAGCCAAGAAAAATATCCCTTACAATTCAAAATGGCCGCCATGATTGAAAAATGTATATTGTTTCCTATATTCCTATGATCACATTTAAATTTAATTTAACGTACTATATTATAGTAAAAACAAAACATGTAGGGCCTACGTTGATTTCTAATGACGTGGACATTTGAGCACTTCTTCCTTACTTCTTTGTTACATTTTGAATTGAGGTTGTTTATAATAATATGTCTTCATCCTCAGGAATACTGAATTATGAGAAAATAATATATAAAGTGCTGAATATAGCTGTAACGAGATGAATAACCATCCAGAAATAAAAGAGATTTATATATTTATCCTTTAACTTTAAAAAAAGTCTATTATAACTTTCTAGCACTGGGTTTACCTGGTGTTGCAGCAGTTCAGTCGGCAGTTGGAACATAACAATGCACAGGGAAAGCCGGCATCTTTGCATGAGCATTGTGTGATGCATCCTTTCTTACACGAGCACTTGACAAGCTCTTTGCAGCAGTCCCATATCTCCGGCAGTCTAGTCAATATTGGATGCCAAACTCCACCATTCAAGAACCATCCCCATTCTTTAGGTGATGAAGAAATTGGCGTAAAAGTATCAGCACTTCCCCAAAGATGTCCTCCTTGATAAGCAGTACACTAAATGTGAAACTGGAGTGCGTCTTAAATAGGAGGAAGACTGTCAACACTTTTGTTCTTCGATGCAAAAAAGATTTTCCTTGCTTCATTGACTTTTCCTACATCCGTTTGTGCGTCGTACAAAAGAACAACATAATGTTCTAAGACGTCTTGAGTGGTTTTGGAAACGTTCTGCAACGGACAGGAAATTTCATTCTTGTTTGTACTTTTTTTGTTCTTGTTACTTCACCATTACTTGGAAAATGGAACGACTTTCTTCACAATGCCACAAACAAGCAAGAGTTGTAGTCCATTCTCGCAAATCACGCTGGTACACAGTTTGATTTTGCAGAAGTCGTGACCAACGTGGTTTCCTTTATCGTATCATCTCAAAATGCTGAGGCCGCCATTGCTGGTATTTCATGTGATTCTCTTGAAGAGGCTGATGGCCGCATCATTGGTCACGTGATGGATCACCGTATCCTCCTTCTCCCAAAAGGGAAAGAAAAATGCTTGGAAAGTATGGAAATCTTTCGATAATTGTCACATCAGCTTTTCATGAAATTTCCTGTCCGTTGCAGAACGTTTCCAAAACCACTCAAGACGTCTTAGAACGTTATGTTGTTCTTTTGTACGACGCACACACGGATGTAGGAAAAGTCAATGAAGCAAGGAAAATCCTTTTCACATCGAAGAACAAAAGTGTTGACAGCCTTCCTCCCACTCAAGACGCACTGCAGCTTCACATTCAGCGTGCTGCTAATCAAGGAGGACATCTTTGGGGAAGTGCTAATACTTTTACGCCAATTTCTTCATCACCTAAAGAATGGGGATGGTTCTTGAATGGTGGAGTTTGGCATCCAAAATGGACTAGACTGCCGGAGATATGGGACTGCTGCAGAGAGCTTGTCAAGAGCTCGTGATAGAAAGGATGCATCACTCGATGCTCATGCAAAGATGCCGGCTTTGCGGGCTTTCCCTGTGCATTGTTATGTTCCAACTGCCGACTGAACTGCTGTAACACCAGGAAATCCCAGTCTTAGAAAGTTATTATAGACTTTTAAAAAAGTTTAAGGATAGATATATAAATGTCTTAAATTTAGGGATGGTTATTCATCTCGTTACAGCTATGTTCAGCACTTTATATATATATATTATTTTCTCATATTTCAGTTTTCCTGAGGATGAACCACGTCAATTAAAAATATAACAAAGAAGTAAGGAAGAGGTGCTCAAATATCCACGTTATTAGAAATCTACATAGATGTCTTGTTTTCATTATAATATCTTATTAAATGTTATCAAAGAAATATAGGAAACAATATACATTTTTAATCATGACGGCCATTTTGAATTGTAAGGGATATTTTTCTTGGCTCCCCCACTGTAAACCATATACAACCCTCTTGAAAATGTTTTGCCAAGTGGCCCATTTTTATCATTTGCCGTCTGTTCACATTCGAAATAGGAAACAATACACATTTTCAATCATGGCGACCATTTTGAATCGTTAATGAAATTTTTCTTGGCTCCCCCACTGTAAACCATACACAACATCTTGAGAGTATTTTTGCCAAGTGGCACCTTCCTATCATTATTTGCCGTCTGTTAACATTCAAAATTTTAGACTAAATGTACGCAATTGTAATTCGTGGCGGCCATTTTGGATCGTAAGGGCTATTTTACTTGGCTCCCCCTCTGTAAACCTTCTTTGACATCTCAAGAAAAGTTTTGCCAATGGACACCTTCCTATCATTATTTTCCGCCTTTTTACATTAAAAATCAGAAGATAGTTGATACACCTCGTCATTCATGGCCGCCATTTTGAATTGTAATAGATATTGTTCTTGGCTCCCCCTCTGTAAACTTTTTCTATAATCTTAAGAAGAGCCTAGTGCTAAGTGGCACCTTTTTATCATTATTTTCAGTATGTTTATATTCCAAAAATTAAAATAATACATATTTTTCAAACATGGCGGCCATTTTGAATCGTAAGGGTCATTTTTTATGGCTCCCTCATTGTATACCATTTTTAACACCTTAAAAATATTTTTTGCCTTGTAGCAACTTCCTAACGTTATTTACCGTCTTTTTACACTCAAAATAGGTAAATAATAGGCCTATTCATTCATGGCCGCCATTTTGAATCCTAAGGGACATTTTTCGTGGCTCCCCTTCTGTATCGCTTTTCTTTGACCTTATGAACATTTTTTCCAAGTGAAACCTTCCTACTATTTTTTGCCGTTTTATTTGGGATTCATCGATGAACAGCCTGTACTATTTACGTTTATGTGGATTGGCTTCATGAAGGATAATGGATGAGTTGTTCCAATCCACAAATGGTGATTTTCATAAACATGCTCTGCTAATCTAGAGGAACATACTTTATGCTGCGTGACGTTGTTCTTATGCTCCTTCAACCTCACCTCAAGAGGTCTGTCTGATTCGTACTGTTTTTCAATCACCTATTACCCTAAACCCAAGAACGAATCCCAATTGTCCAAGAATGCTGTTTACTCAATACCGTGTCAATGTGGTGCCGCGTACATTGGAGAGACAAAGAGACCTCTTGAGGTGAGGTTGAAGGAGCATAAGAACAACGTCACGCAGCATAAAGTATGCTCCTCTAGATTAGCAGAGCATGTCGATGAAAATCACCATTATGTGGATTGGAACAACTCATCCATTATCCTTCATGAAGCCAATCCACATAAACGTAAACTTAAAGAGGCTGCATTGATGTCTGTTAGTAATAATGTGATAAGTGCACCTAGCATTGATTTTCCTGGAATTTGGAAAGTTTTTGTAACTAATAAGCCATAATGTTTCTTCTTCTTGTTTGTTTTGTAAATTTTATAATTTCTTTTATGTTACAACAACAACTACAACCACATTTATTATTATGATTCTTTGGTGGATTGGTGTAATTTGATTTTTTTAGTTGGCATTGTTTATTTGTTTTAAAGCCCATTCTGTTGTCTTGTTTCAACTGTCATTAAAACCTGATGAAGGAGGTTGATTAACCTTTGAAATATCGTAATCTTTGTTTTATTTTGAGTAATGTATAGTCCAAAAAACATCATGATCTTAAACCAGACCTACTCTAAAATTGTTTTGACACCTTTGGTATATCAAGTAGTTTCGAACCCAGATCATCTGACTAGTAATGCCAAAGGAAAGAAAACATATTTGAAGGAATAGTTTATGAGTGAATGACACCTAATTTGACATATTTTATAGATCATTGCGTGCATCCAATTAACAGCCGATGTGTATGAAATACTAATTTGCAAGGAATTCTTGTAATTTTCAAAAATATTCTTGGAGTAGGTATAGTCGTACAAAAGTTATAACATTTATGTATTGTGACAATTGTACAAATTCCGGATTCAAAGATCAATTTTAGATGTACATTTTGTTTCTTAAAGGGGCTATTACCCCAAATAATTATTTTTACCACATAATCTAGAGCATAATACTACACTCAAATGACAATTTAAAAAAAAATCTTGTAACAGTGATTTTACACAAATATTTCCATTTTTTATCATGAAATTTGCGAAAATTAGAGTTTTAGGAAATTTCTTAAATCGGCTTTAACTTGCTTCTTTTTTGTTCCACATAGATAGATACTAGAGAATCATATCAATCTAAAATGACCCTTATTACATCGTGCCTTGAAACTGTGCACAAACATACACTGAAACTCGCAAAAATATGCATTCCAAAATCACACCCCTTCTTGGTAATCAGCTTATTTGACCGAACCACTTGGCCAAATTACAAAACAAAATATAGAGGATTTACAGAAAAGGCTGTCGAGTACGTCAATAATGGCAAGTATTTTTTCGGATCAAAATCATTCAAGATCACGGGGCATAAAGATCGTCCCCATGTTATTTCTTAGGGAAATTTTTGCCGATGGGTACCTAGCTCAAAAAATACCTCGACATTTTTTTCCGGGTCAAGGTGGACCCAATAATTTTTCTTCTGATTTCTAAATCCATGTTAGCCTGAATGATATATATTTTTTTAGTTAAGCGGGTAAAGACGCCTTTAACTAAAAAAAAAGCATTTTATTTATGTCTAAATAACAAATTATTTGTGAATTTCCATACCATCAGATGTCTACTAGCCTCAGGCGATGTGTATGAAACACTAATTTGCAAGACATTGTTGTAATTTTCAAAAGTATTTTTAGAGTGGTCATACACAAATTATACCATTTATGTATTGATTGTTACAACTGTAAAAATCCCGGAATCAAAGATCAATTTTAGATGTAGATTTTGTTTCTTTAAAAAAAAGCATTTTATTTATGTCTAAATGACATATTATTTGTGAATTTCCATACCATCAGATGCTTGCTAGTCTCAGGCAATGTGCATGAAGAAATCACTGATATTGAGGAGGTTGTATTATAGTGATTGTGAACAAGTTATGATGGCCATGAGGCTAGGACAGTGTAGTCCACTCTCCGCAAAGCAGAGATCAATTTAAAAAATATTTTTAATTACTATATATTTTCTATTTAATTTCTCTTTGGAAACCTGCCCATGACTGTTAGATGCCCCTCTTCTGGTGTATGGGCCGGATTAAGACATTCAGCGCCCATAGGCTAAAAAAATACTCCCCCCCCCTCCCCTCCCTAATTTCAACATGTTGAAAAACATAATATGCATGCACACATTTGTCAGTTAGTAAATAGCTATTCGCTCGGCCAAGATGCATCTGACGTATATGAAACTTTGCAAAGTTGTCAATAAAGCATACATGGACAGCCCTGCGGTCATAGATTTTTTAAAAATGTGTCTTAATCAGCCAGAAAAAATAATAAATATAGTCAATTTTGGAGTTTTTAACAAAATCAAAATTCGTGAAAATTAATTTAATTTTTATAAACTAGGAAAACGCTAAAGTCCCGCCGCGTTGATGGATGAGCTTTTTTTAAGTTTTTGGTTTGCGTGGGATATCTTTACTTTTGCAAGTGCTTTGCTTTGCTGCCTATGCATTGTAGGTGATTGTTGTCAAGTTTCTATTGTTTCTTGTCACTTGGTATTATATTTACCTAAAAAACTTATATTAAAAGCTTTATTTCTATGGATTCTGGCTAACTTTTTCAACTTTTTGTTTCAAAAGGTACTACATCACCATAACCTTAATGTCCATGTTTAATATGAACGTTGTAGCCCCACCCGTTTGGTCATAATCGGCCCAAATGGCACGAAAATATCGTACTAAACCGTAAAAAACTTATATTAAAAGCTTTATTTCTATGGATTCTGGCTATTTTTTTCAACTTTTTGTTTCATAAGGTACTACATCACCCTAACCTTAATGTCCATGTTAAAAAATATGAACGTTGTAGCCCCACCCGTTTGGTCACAATCGGCCCAAATGGCACGAAAATATCGCACTAAACCGTAAAAACTTATATTAAAAGCTTTATTGCTATGGATTCTGGCTAACTTTTTACAACTTTTTGTTTCATAAGGTACTACATCACCATAACCTTAATGTCCCATGTATAATATGACTATTGTAGCCCCCACCCGTTTGGTCAGAATCGGCCCAAATGGCACGAAATATCGCACTAAAAATCGAAAAAAATCGTAAAAGTACGATATTCATGAGAAATATTTCTTCGATTGTGCCCAAAAACAATACACCTCTCTAAGTTCAGAGATTTCAAAGGTCCTCTCAAATTTCATCACGATCGGATATGCCGTTTGCCCGGTAGAGAGCGAACAAACAGACGGAAAAAAAACAAAAAAAAAAAAACACGCGAGCTAAATTTTTTGGGGGGTCGGTGAAATTGAAGTCTTCGCTTCGCTCATCCAATTATTTTAAAACTAAAATTTTGGAAATGTTTTACTGCAGAGCCTATATTTCCACATTCGTGACATATGTTTCAAATTTCAAACACCTGTGGTGTCAGTTCGGCCGAGCGAACAGCAATTTGCCTAAAACGCATGTCCTACTCTCTTAAAAATAAAAAGTAGGTAACTAGTAACTACCAATGCAACTCATCATATCGTATAATTTCACTGGCCCTTATAGTCTCGTTGTAGTCGCGCAAATCAGACATTGGCAAGCGATTTCTTTTTTTGCCTTTTCCTTGGCATAGGTGACAATGATGTCATCGTAATTAAAACTTAAAACTTTGTTAGAGGCGCCGGAAGTGCATTTTAGTAGAGGGAGGGGGGGGGGGGGGGACAAAACACAAAGTACAGATCCTGGTACAATGGGGGTTCTGGTGCGCATGCCCCAAAAATTTTTGATTTTTGACATTACAAATGGTGGCATTTTACTAGATTTTATTTACATGCTTTCGTCGATAATTTGCATGTTGTTGTAGGTTTGATGATTTGATGAAATGTGTTACTGCAGAGCCCTATATTTCCACATTCGTGACATATGTTTAAAATTTCAAACACCTGTGGTGTCAGTCGGCCGAGCGAACAGCAATTTGCCTAAAACGCATGTCCTACTCTCTTAAAAATAAAAAGTAGGTAACTAGTAACTACCAATGCAACTCATCATATCGATAATTTTACTGGCCCTAAAGTCTCGTCCGTTGTAGTCGCGCAAATTAGGCATTGGCAAGCGTTTTCTTTTTTTGCCTTTTCCTTGGCATAGGTGACAATGATGTCATAACTTAAAACTTTGTTAGAGGCGCCGGAAGTGCATTTTGGTAGAGGGGGGGGGGGGGCGGGGGACAAAACACAAAGTACGGATCCTGGTACAATGGGGGTTCTGGTGCGCATGCCCCAAAATTTTTTGATTTTTGACATTACAAATGGTGGCATTTTACTAGATTTTATTAACATGCTTTCGTCGATAATTTGCATGTTGTTGTAGGTGTTGATGATTTCTGCTGAACGGATGGTAATATCATTACAAAATTTTGCATGAATGTTAAAAAAGTACTATTTAATTGATATCCGCACTTGGTTGCAAAAAATTGCGAGAGTGAGACATAAGTCCAAAAAGTGAAAAAATGTAAAATCCAAAACATGGAATTCAATTCTGGATATTTCCACCAAACTGTTTATCTTCGATAAAACGAAATTAACCAGAGCGTTCACATTGATTTAAATGTTGACATCCAGTATGAAAATTTACGTTAAATATATGTTATGTGTATATGTATGTGTGTATGTTGGAATAAATCCCCGAAGTTGACCGAAATGGAGAAAATTACGATGATTTCACTAGTTCTTAATTTAAAATCAATGAATTAATTTAGGAATACGCGTACTAGATAGCATAGATTTATCGTTTACTTGGAAAAACAGAAAGTTGAGCGCCTAAAACTCGTTCCCCACACACAGTAGCGTAGAAACCGGGGGGGGGGGGGGTGGTGAGGGGGGGCGAGGGACCAAAATTAACGTGAGGCTAAATATTAAGCCCAGAATCTCCGTATAGTAAATATGAAACATACACTTATCGACAGTCACTTTGAAAAAACGAATATGTTTGCCTGTATGCTTCGTCATTACATAAACAAATAGGTTGAAATTTACTAAAATGGTCCACTTCACGTTCATTTTTTGAGTTTTTAGATCGCAATAGTTGCTGTAAAACATCGTTTACAGAGTCCGAGTGCAGTTTAAAACATGACGAAATAGCTGAAGTATGGTGATATTTTTCGCCTCACGGATGAGATTTATTACATCTGTCAGTTAACTTTAGTCATATTCACTAGTGAACCACGCACTTCCAGCATGCACACACACAGCACATGGCAGGCACAGACCTTGGCGTATCCGGACTGGCAAACTAAAAAACTACGGATGTACAGTTACAGAGGTAAACGAATCTAGCGCAATCGAACTCAAAACACCGGACCTATTCGTTAAAGGGGCTGTTACCCCAGAAAATTATTTTTTACCATATAATCTATAGCATAATACTACACTCAAATGAACATTTAAAAATTATATCTTGTATAACTGTGATACTACACGAATTTTTATTTTTTTTTTAAATCCAGAAATTTGCGAAAATTGCCTTTTAGGAAAATTTTTTAAATCGGCTTTTACCTGCTTAATTTTTTGTTCCACATATACTAGGACATCGTGAAACACCAGTGACTGAGGTGTGCAGCCCAAGACCTAGGTGATCCAAGTTAGACCACGAGTTATCAATACATATTTGAAAACTAGGGTGCATTTAACTTCACAAATTTCACCAGGGGCGAAGCGAGGGTGGGATCAGCCCCTCCCCCCGGAATCAGAAAATGAATTATAATAATACTAAATAGCACTTTGTACTATGGCATACATATGTAGAGCCTACATATATTATGTGGATCTTCACAATTTTATAAATTATCGACAAAAGATCTTTAAACAGTATTAAATGTCAGTATTTGCAATCTTAGAAATAAAAATTCAAGCTCAAATTGGGAGGCATTCCCCCAGAATTGTACCAGGATACGTACTTTTCCCCAAATGGTAGTGTCGTGGGCAGTTCTACAGATTTCTCAATATAAACCCAGACCCTGAAAAATTATGGCTACGTCCCTGAATTTCACAAGCTGTATTTCATTCTGTTATGTGTTACGCAACATTCAACGGAAGACCGATCGACAGGAAGAGAATCTGACGACCACCAGCGAAGGTGGCCCTCCACCCCAGCTAAGAAGAGACGCGTCTAGGAGGACCAGGCCAACAAAAGTAGGCTCTCCCTAGTGGACATTTATTTATTTATTTATTTATTTATTTAACGTCTATCCTATTCAGTTATAAAAACTGATTTACAAAGTAGGACAACTTAAATAAATCTAATTACATAGATGCAGACACAACAATGAACTTTGAAATAGTAATATTACAACAATGCATTAAATACTCAACAAATTTGATAACAAATAAAAAGGATATTAAATGCAATTTATGAATGAATCGAATAATATATAAAAAAAAAAGGGGGTGGGGAATGAAAAGAAAAGAAAAAAGAAAAGAAAAAGAAAATAAAAGAAAAAAAGAAAAAATGAAAGGAAAAAAAAGAAAGAAAGAAAGAAAAAAGAAGAAAAAAAACATTAAAAAAGAAAAACGAAAAGAAAAAAACTGATTTATTAGACGATCCCACTCAAACGAATATGAGGTTTGCCAAAAATCAGGAACAGCAAATCAGGGAGTAATCAATCTTTCGCGGAAGAAACCACCGAACGCGAATCTTCATTCTTGTGTTCAACCATCATTCTTGTCATCATCCTTCAAGATCTGTCTAGTCCGACTGGCAAAGAGTTTTCTCCACAATTATATACGTATCATAAATAACAAACTCGGTATTGGACGACTAGCACGAGCAAAACTAATGGCTCCGCGTTTTTCTATTTTCCCAAATAAAAATATAGTGAATGGCTTTGAAACCTGGCTCTTTTGGAAAATCAAAACTATTTTTTTCAATTTTTTCTGATCGGGCACACGACAAATATCGCCTCTTTAAAACAATTTCAAACTTCAATTCGCCCAAGCACACCATTCAATGTAGGTATAGTTGTGCTTTTGTGACATTAATTTTCAACTGGTTTTCTCGAGTCTGACTGAGAGAAAAAAGATTTTCTTTTACAATTGTCTTTCCTGCAAATTTTTTCGTTTGGCGGTATTTTGTACCGATTCGTACCGCCAAACGAAAAAATTCGCAGGAAAAACAATAAGCACAAGCATGTTACGAAAGATACTGTAAAAATCCATACCTGAAATATGACGAGAAAAGAAATGTTGGAGGAAGTTACAGTTTATAGAATGGAAGCTGAGCAAAACTTATATAGACACACTTTAGTTTTTTTACTTTAAAAGGGGGTGGGGTACGAATCAAATTTGTGTAATGACGAAGTCATTTTGCGTTAGACAAATACCAACATGTCTCCATAGTCCATGTTATTGGATGAGCGAAGCGAAGACTTCAGTTTCACTGACACCCCCCCCCCCAAAAAAAAAAAAATTAGCTCGGGTGTTAATTGTTTGTTTGTTTGTTGTTTTTTTGGTCTGTTTGTTCGTGCTCTACCTGGCAAACGGCGTATTGAAAATAGAAGGGGACCTTCCAAATCTCTGAACTCAGACGTGCCACGTTTTTGGGCACAATCGAAGAAATATTTCTCATGAATATTGTATGTACTTTTACGATTTTTTCGACTTTTAATGCAATAATTTCGTGATATTTGGGCTGATTATGACCAAAAAGGTGGAGCTTCAAGTTTCATATTTTACATGGACATTAAGGTTATGGTGATAGTGCCTCTTGAAACAAAAAATTGACAAAGTGAGCCAGAATTCATAGAAATGAAGGTATTAATATTAGCCTTTAACAGGTGTAATTAACAAGTAACTATAGAAACTTGACAAGAATCACCTACAATGCGTACAAAAAGCTCATTCATCAACGCTACTGGAAAAAGTGTTCGCGGGCGGCCTAGTTATAGATTATGTTGTTCATATCAGAACGTGCACTCACCACAGACAGATAGACGGTCAGACGAGTAATCCTGACTGGACAGTGGTCACTGGCAGAGTGGCCTAAAGAGCAACTGTCACTTTTACCGTCAGGGCGAGACGAGCCAGGCGGAAGAGGCTAGGTCCACAAGAGGGGGGGGGGGGGACAATTGATTGAATGAACCGGACATCAAGGTTCGCGTTCACGTGAGAGCAGTGTAGCGTGCAGTTGACACAGTGTCCCACACCTAGCGCAGTCTGGCACACAGTCAGAGACGCAGTCTAGCACGCACTCACAGACGCAGTCTAGCACGCAGTTGACACAGTGTCCCACACCTAGCGCAGTCTGGCACACAGTCACAGACGCAGTCAGCCACCACTCCACCGACAACCACTTGTGATAAACCTGACCAGGGACAAGTTAACCCACTAAACAATTACTTTAGTTGAACGAAGAAAATGTTGCTATTAAGTCTCTATTTGCAACGGATGTAATCCACTACTGCAAATTTAATAGAGAAGGGAGGAGGGGAAACCCGGTACCGACACGTAGCCTACTTCTTTCGAGAAGTTCCAAGGGGACCAACGGCTTAACGTCCCATCCGAAAGGATTGTCTAACCTTGACACTCATATAGATTCCTCCACTAACCCGGACTGCCGAGCAGACGTCGAGGAGAACGAAGCCGTTACACTAGCTCTCGAACCCTCCATCTGCTCTAACCAGCGGCTTAACTTCGGTGTTCGAGTGGGAACCGGCTAAGCGATCGCGGCTTAGCCGCTGGAGGAAATAAACATATACAATACAGATTGCACAGCTTCAAATAATGACGAAATATTCGGACTTGTTTGATATATTAATTTATTATTCGTGGGAATCTACACGGGGTGCAATGAATTCCCATCTTCCGGGCCTTGGAAATAGGTATATATATAGTAATAATAATTGTTGTGCGAAGCCTACCCAGGGTGCAATTCATGCCCTCTTCAGGTGTCTAACTATAGGTATGTTGCAGATAGGACAATTGTGAAGGTATGTCCGAGGGCTGTGAAAGAGGAATCAATCCCTTGCATTCGCATTAACGACTGAGGAAAACCTCGGAAAAAACCTTCAGTCAGGATTGCCGGTCTCAACGGGATTTGAACCCGGGACCTCCTGAATCAGAGTCGCGCGCTTAACGCTCGAGCCAACACTGTTTTTAGGAAATAGGTATCTATCGAACTAGGGACCTCTTACGACACAGGTACTACCAGAGCATCACTTGTGTTGTGAGGCAAGAAGCTATTGGGCAACTCCTATAGGGACCTCTTAGACACTGGGCTACCTATATCGGTAACACGTCTTGCAAGAAGCTATTGGGCAACTCCTCGCGAGTAACTGACGCCCCAGTCTTCTTAATATCATCGTATTTATTGAGCAAGATTAATTACAAGAATCGCTTGTTGCAATTGACTCGGGAGGGGCCGCTAATTAGTGTTACGCAAAGGAGTTAATTGCTCGAGTTAATTGGGCGGGGGTGGTCGGGGGGGCGGGGCCCCGGGCGGCTTCATCCGAGCGACGCGGCGGATGTGGCATTGCACTCGGGGCATTGATTGATTGATTGTTTGATTGTACATTAGTTAAACGAATACTCTTCCAGTGGCGTATCCAAGAGGGTGGAAAGTGTGGGGGTTTATCCCCCCCACAAAAAAATGTGAAGGTGCACTTTAACGTTTCAATGGAGAATATAGAATTGTTTGCAATACTAAAGACATATTTCCATCTGAGCAAAAGAGAATTTTAGTAGATACAAAGTTGATTATTGTGATGCTTTAAAACGCACAGATTTTCACCAAACCCGGAAAACTTTTTTTTTCCAGTAAACTTTTAGATTAAAAACAGGATTTTAATAGATACCTTTAAAACGCTCAGATTTTCACCAAACTGACCTTTTTTTGGATGAGCGAAGCGAAGACTTCAATTTCACCGACCCCCCAAAAAATTTAGCTCGGGTGTTTTTTTTTTTTTTTTTTCGTTTTTCCGTCTGTTTGTTCGCTCTCTACCGGGCAAACGGCATATGCGATCTTGATGAAAATTTGACACGACCTTCGTTTTCTCTGAACTTAGACTTGCCACGTTTTTGGGTACAATCGAAGAAATATTTCTCATGAATATCGTACTTTTACGATTTTTTCGATTTTTAGTGCGATATTTTCGTGACATTAGGACCGATTCTGACCAAACGGGTGGGGGATACAACGTTCATATTTCACATGCACATTAAGGTAACGGTGATGTATTGACGTTTGAAGAAAGTTGAAAAAGTTAGTCAGAATCTATAGAAATAAAGGTTTTAATTTGAGTTTTTGAGGTTGTTAAATATTAAAACCCTTATTTCTATAGATTCTGGCTAATTTTTTCAACTTTTCTTTCAAAGTCAATACATCACCCTTACCTTAATGTCCATGTGAAATATGAACGTTGTAGCCCCACCCGTTTGGTCAGAATCCGCCCAAATAGCACGAAAATATAGATTTTATATCTTTCTCACAGCCTTGTATGAAAACTTCACAGGAGATTTTATACCTTACTCACAGACAATTGTTACAAAACAATCAAAGATCTAACAGACCTAATGATTGCTTTGTATGGGCCGTGTTGATATGTTTTTATTATTTTAAATTAATATTAAAATTTTAAAATTAAAAAGCTCATCCATCAACGCGACTAAAAAAAGCGTTTGCGAAGCTTCCTAGTAGTAGATAAACAGATTCTCACCACATTGACTTTGGAATAGAAAACTTTACGATTAAAAACAGGATTTGAGTAAGTAAAAAGTTGGTCATTGTGATGCTTTAAAACGCACAGATTTTCACTAAAATTAACTTAAAGGAGAAAATTTTCCGGGGGAAAACCCCACGGACCCCCACTTAGCCTTCGGTACATCAATGAATTAATTGGTTGGACCCCTTATGAAATCCTGGATCCGCCACTGTAGACTTCTATCTGGAGCCGAGCCACTCTAAGTTGCCCAACTCTAACTCAAGGTCTACTACATCTGCGCCGCCTGGCGGAGGCTCGTCTTACTCGCTCGTGTGGCCCCCGCTAGGCGGAGATCTAGTAGACCTTGCTCTTACTCAAGGCAACCTGTTGACGACGCCAGCATCGAGGAGGAAATGATGGCTGCGACTTCTATTTGAACACATCAGTCTCTGGTTGGCTATGTTAGCTCGTCGATGCGTCGGCGCCGACAGGGTTGGCTTGGTCTGCTTTAAATTAAACTCGCCCACTGGTGGTCAGTTAGGTAACAGAGTGGCGTATTGTATCTACCTCTAGCCGATAGTTGGAAAGTCAAAGAAACATGGCTGAAAAGTTTTCTGAATGAAAGAGCTTTCAATATAACAGGGGGGGGGGGGGGACAGGGACATAACCTCATTATTGGGCATTACATCTCGGTTTTTTGACAATAATGTAGCCTGCACTTTTAGTGCAAAATAAAATTTTGAGAATCGGTTTACTGGATATTATGAGGAAAAATAGATTTGTGAAATAACAATTTGTGTACGAATTATTTGACTAACGGTACAAATACGATTTTTTCTCATAGATATTGAACCCCTATTGTAGGCTAGATTAGCAGCCTCCTATACCTCCGCATAGGCGCGAGCGTAGCAAATTGAAGAGTCAATCGGCCCATTTCAAGATGGCGATTTGACGTTTTAATTGATGTTTTTTAATGCAAGAAAGTATTTTACTGGATTGGTTGATATGGTTTTAGCTTGTGCAGCATGATAATGAACAAACAGAAACAATACGAAGTTATTGCATAAGGGAATTTAGTAATCATTTGATGTTAAAGGCTAGTATGCTTACCTGTCAACCTGGCGGCAATCTTGAGAACTATTTGGGCTACAAATCGCTCCCATTTGATTAACATGTAAACTGGAATTTAAAGATGGCTTCTAATTGTCACTGAAGTGGACCACCGACTGCTAATCTAGCCTACAATAGGGGTTCAATATCTATGTTTTTTCTAGTTTTGTACAGTCTGTCAAAAAAACGTGCACCAACTGTTATTTCAGAAATCCATTTTTCCTTTTTCTTAGGTGGAAGCTAAAGGTGTTTAGAAACTATAACCAGCGAGACTAATCGAGACGAAACGCCGAGATCCTGACAGTCCACGGTCACCTCGCACTACATCCTACATCCTCCAGATCCAAGTCCATATTATGTCCATGGTGCTGCCTACCTATATGTTCCTGCACCATATGTTTAATTTTTATACCCGTACATCGTTATCGTTATCGAAGTATTTAGACACGCTAGGGTGGGGGGAGGGGGGGGGTAGCGAGACTATCGAGACGATACGCCGAGATCCTGACAGTCCACGGTCACCTCGCACTAATCCTACATCCTCCAGATCCAAGTCCCATATTATGTCCATGGTGCTGCCTACCTATATGTTCATGCACCGTATGTTAATTTTTATACCCGTACATCGTTATCGTTATCCAAGTATTTAGACACGCTAGGGGTGGGGGGAGGGGGGGAGGGGGGCAGCGAGACTAATCGAGACGATACGCCGAGATCCTGACAGTCCACGGTCACCTCGCACTATATCCTACATCCTCCAGATCCAAGTCCCATATTATGTCCATGGTGCTGCCTACCTATATGTTCCTGCACCGTATGTTTAATTTTTATACCCGTAGATCGTTATCGTTATCGAAGTATTTAGACACGCTAGGGGTGGGGGGGAGGGGGGGCAGCGAGACTAATCGAGACGATACGCCGAGATCCTGACAGTCCACGGTCACCTCGCACTACATCCTACATCCTCCAGATCCAAGTCCCATATTATGTCCATGGTGCTGCCTACCTATATGTTCCTGCACCATATGTTTAATTTTTATACCCGTAGATCGTTATCGTTATCGAAGTATTTAGACACGCTAGGGGTGGGGGGAGGGGGGGGGGGCAGCGAGACTAATCGAGACGATACGCCGAGATCCTGACAGTCCACGGTCACCTCGCACTACATCCTACATCCTCCAGATCCAAGTCCCATATTATGTCCATGGTGCTGCCTACCTATATGTTCCTGCACCATATGTTTAATTTTTATACCCGTAGATCGTTATCGTTATCGAAGTTTTTTATACCCGTAGATCGTTTTTTATATTAATACTGTAGGCATAAAAGTAGCCAGAAACAAATTTATACACCTCAGAAATCGTATATTATCTAAAAAAAGGAAAAAATCAAACAGGGTATACGCTAGAAAATTTGGAAGCTACGTAAGTTACCCCGCGTTTTTCTGACTTATGTTTCAGATAAATAACTCAGAAAAACGCGTAACTCCATTTTGTGGATACTGAAATGGGAGTTAAATAAGGCTTACTCCTAAAATTAACTTAGTTTTTGGATAACTCCGCTTATTTGATCTGGGCTGGCGGGCGCAGGTGTATATTGCAATTAGGACAATAGTAACTATTGTTCTTTTATATTATATTATATTTCTGTTTCCGAATATTTTCACAACTGTTGTGAAAATATTATTTATATTAATTAATATAAAATTAATATTATTTTAAAATATTATAATACTGGGGTTCAATCGCTTGCATTCGCATTCACGACTTAGGAAAACCTCGGAAAAAACCTTCAGTAGATGAGTCCAGTAGTTTATCACCGTCAAGCCGGCAACTATAGTCTGTTATTCCGAGGCCATGCCAGGAACAAGCGAGTCGTCAGAACAAATTGATTAGCCGCCTATCAGTCTAGTTCCAGTGACATATTGTGTTGGGGGACAACAATGCTGGGCGTATCCTGGGAACACTGATCAGACGTAGCAAACACAACAATACGGATGAGATTCCTCGCGGGCCCATCCTAGCCACGGCCCTTCCCGTGACGTCACTCAGCATTACATGAGGAGAGTCGTACGCGTCCGACATACGTTTCATGCTGTAGGAATACTACACCTCCGTCACACAGCATTACATGAGGGGTGTCGTACGCGTCCGACATACGTTTCATGCTGTAGGAATACTCCACTTCTCCGTCACACAGCATAACATGAGGGGTGTCGTACGCGTCCGACATACGTTTCATGCTGTAGGAATACTACACCTCCGTCACACAGCATTACATGAGGGGTGTCGTACGCGTCCGACATACGTTTCATGCTGTAGGAATACTCCACCTCCGTCACACAGCATAACATGAGGGGTGTCGTACGAGTCCGACATACGTTTCATGCTGTAGGAATACTACACCTCCGTCACACAGCATAACATGAGGGGTGTCGTACGAGTCCGACATACGTTTCATGCTGTAGGAATACTACACCTCCGTCACACAGCATAACATGAGGGGTGTCGTACGAGTCCGACATACGTTTCATGCTGTAGGAATACTACACTTCTCCGTCACACAGCATTACATGAGGGGAGTCGTACTCGTTCGACATACGTTTCATGCTGTAGGAATACTACACTTCTCCGTTTATTGATCATAGAAAAATAAAGTACATTTGAAGAATTTAGTTTATGATATAGTAGAGAGAATTCAGAGAAGAGAATTGGAACGAGCATGGGGAGGAGTAGGCCTACAAAGAGTTGGCCGCCCAAAAGGTAGACGCTATGCAAAGTTTCATCTACGTCTGATGCTTCATGTCTGAACGAAGATCTCTCAAACTCCCAACTAGTCTCATACCCTCTTATGAAACAGCTCCTGCTCTCCAACAACAGCACTAGGCTAAGTAGGCAGTGACGTAGGAACCGGGGGGTGAGAGGGGGACCAACCAGAATTTTCGTAGTAAATACGCACATACACTAAACTTATACAATTCGACAGTCACCTTGGTAAAACGAATATGTTTTCCTGTATGCTTCGTTATAACAAATAAAATAGGTTGAAGTTTACTAAAAATGGGCCAACTCAAGTTCATTTTATTTGTTTTTCGATCGCAGATTACGAGCAACTGATTCGGGGGGACGCTAGTTCGAAACTCGGCTACTAACATACTTGGCTGAAGGGTTGTCTAAATGAATTTCCTCAGTCGAAAGGCAAATGTTGGGATTGACTTTGGTAAACAGTTAGTGGGTAGTTGTTTTCAGCACTAGTTTACACGTTTAAACATTGAATTAAGAAAACGTTTGATCATTACAAACACCTGAGAATGTAAAACAACTAATGGGTACCATTACTCCAAGGTATCCTAAGTTACACCAGCACTGCACTAACTTATTCCCGAGGGTAGCCCCGCGCTGAAGCGCTGAGCCGAGCACATGCACTCACCCAGCGACGGAAGGGGACTCGATATGACCTTGACCTTACACAGCTCTGGGGCCCGGCGTCGTTTCCCTCGGAGGTTCACGAGGGCCCGCACAATATTCTTGGGGCCCTTCTTGACCTTGGCGTGATGGTGATCTGTGGTGCTGCAGTCGGTGTAGCACAGGGGGCAAGAGAGGAGCTGCTTGAGCTGCAGCTTCGTCATGGCTTAGTCTCTCACTTGCAATCGACACAGTTAGCTTTACAAGGCTGTGGTGCTGTAGAGAAGCTGCTTGAGCTGCAGCTTCGTCATAGCTTAGAATGTCACGCGCACTCACACGGTTAGCTTTACAAGGCTGTGGTGCTGCAGAGAAGCTGCTTGAGCTGCAGCTTCGTCAGGGCTTAGTCTCTCACTCGCACTCTAACTAGCTTTACAAGCAGCTTAGCACCAAATTATTTTGATAACGAAGCACCGATTCGAAGCATTCCAACATAATTTACACTTTTAATGAAATTTACGAAAAATACACAAAATGAAATCTACAGAATGGTTTAAACTTTGTAAACTTCGTCAAAAATTAACTGTTGTATAATTATTTTCTTGATAAACATGTGTTACATAATTAAGCCATTTCTACATTTCCCCCACAAGTGAGCCAGCTACTTTGAGCGTCCTATACCTCACAGTCACACGATGACGTCACACGTCGCGTCTGAGACTTCCAGCCTGTTGCTTGGTCGGAGTCGGAGGAAGAACTGAGCCCAGGTAGTGACAGCTACGCCCTTCCTTCCTCTAGTCTTAGCAGGCGAAGACGAGCCTGTCATTGATATGATTAGTTTGATCCGACCGTGACGTCAGAACCCCACATTCCTCCCCCTACCCATGGCTGGTTCTGACCATCAGTCAGGATTGCCGGGCTTGACAGGATTCGAACCCTGGTCCTTCCGAGACAGAGACTCGATCTTTACGCTTGAGCCAACACTCAGTAACGTATACCCTGGTTAGGCCTATAGTTGTTTCTGAATTTACCACCGAGTAAAATATTAAACAACTGTAAATGAATTGAAATGTTAAAATATAAGGATAACTATATGAAAATTATTACACAATCTAATCGAGGATAGTTGGATGAGCGTAGCGAGCGTAGCGAGCGAAGCGAAGATTCCATTTCACTACACTGGAGAAAAAAATCCGCGATGTTTTTTTTTTTTTTTTTTTTTTTTTTTCTGTTTGTATTATTGTGTGTTTGTTAACACGATTCCGGCTAAACCGATACTCCAATTGCGATGAAATTTTATGGAGACCTTCGAAATCTCTGAACTTAGAACTGCCACGTTTTTGAGCGCAATCGGAAAATTATTTCTCATGAAAATCGCCATTTTACGAATTTTTTCGATTTTTAAAATATTTCTTCGACTTATAACACCTACATGCTTAATTTGATTTTAATGATTTTTTCACAGAACCTTAATTTTATGAATTAAGATATTCGTGTGAAATTTGAGCGCAATCAAAAAATTATTTCTCATGAAAATCGAAATTTTACGATTTTTTTCTTTTTTTAAAATTACGATTCATAAAAAAATAAAAAAATAAAGTTAATTTTGTATTTAATTTAATTTAATTAAAAAAAATTATTCGATTTTGTAATAATTTTGTCACAGAACAACAGAAAATCCTCATAACACAATCATGCACCAATTACGCTCATCCAACAACGCGGCGGGACTTAAGCGTTTTCCTAGTAATATATATTGGTAGAGGTGCCTATAGCAGTAGTAACCCGAAATATTATGTATCACCATGTTGCGGAATGTTCCCCATAGGTAATATATTCCCAAGAACTGGAAATCTATTTAGTCAATTATTTGATATGTGTATTAGGACCTATTCAGAAATTAGACTGATATCTACTTGTTTTTTGGATGAGCGTAGCGAGCGAAGCGAAGATTCCATTTCACTACACTGGAGAAAAAAATCCGGAATGTTTTTTTTTTCTTCTTCTTTCTTTCTTTCTTTCTTTCTTTCTGTATTTTTGTGTGTTTGTTAACACGATTCCGGCTAAACCGATACTCCGATTGCAATGAAATTTTATGGAGACCTTCGAAATCTCTGAACTTAGAACTGCCACGTTTTTGAGCGCAATCGGGAAATTTTTTCACATAAAAAACGCAATTTTACGATTTTTTTTTGATTTTTTAAAAATTTCTTCGACTTATAACACCTACATGCTTTATCCGATTGTAATGATTTTTTACAGAACCTTAATTTCATGAATTAATATATTCGTGTTAAATTTGAGCGCAATCGAATAATTATTTCTTATGCAAATTCCAATTTTACGATTTTTTCTTTTTAAAAAATTTACGATTAATTAAAACAATTAAGTTAATTTTTTTTTTTTTTTAATTTAATAATAAAAATTAGGTTAATTTTTATATAAATTTAATTTAATTAAAAAATCTTCGACTTAGTAATGTTTTTTTCACAGAACAACAGAAAATCCGCGTAACACATGGCATCTCAATGCACCATATACGCTCATCCAACAACGCGGCGGGACTTAAGCGTTTTCCTAGTAGTACATTTTACAAGTAGAAATATCAATACCCTAATACGTAAGGGCAAGATTAAATGGTAAATAAAACTTATGAATTTCGTTGAATTAAATTCCTAATTTCGTGTTAAAAATGGACAAAAATATGTATATTTCGGTAAATAAAGTACCAATTTTGGTAAAATATAAGATCTCAAAAGCAATACTTTACTTTAATACAGCGTTAGGAGCGGACTTACAATATTGACGCAGTGTTTGTCAGATAAAATGCAAATTTAAAAACGTTAATTTTCTAATTCAATACGATGAAATAAATATTTCTTCAGTTGCATTACAAATGCTTTGGACAAGGAGCCATTACGCGTAATTTCACCATTTGTATTGACAATAAATAGAGTTTTCAGTGAATAATACAGATATATTTGTATTATTTGCACTTAAAAATCATTAATTTCGGAATAAAAACCAATTTTATCTCAATTTCGGTATAAAAAACAAATTTCTCCAAATTTCGTTGTAAAAGCTATTATACCGCCACTTACCAAAAATGCGGGGCTCTACTAATACGTAACCTAATATATTTATTGAAACTTTAAAAACATTGTAGACTATACCTTATAAGCTTTCTTGTCACCATTAACCGACCGATACATGCACGAGCTCCCCCTTCTACGTCCACTGGCGGTGGCTACCCCATAGAATTAAACATTATTGTCAAGTCAGTGTTCTTAATCTCCACTGCTACAAAATCAACCATATTTTCATTCATTCAGTCCAGTATTTTTTTCTGAAACGCTCAGAACGCGCTCTAAAAGTCTAGTGTTGAAAATGTTCGCCTGCGGCGCTATTGTTGGGGGGTTCAACCCTCCAAACCCCCCCAAGCTGTTTTGGACTGGAAAGATTTGTCCCTTTACCATGAGTTTAAATTTTGGCACTCTAAGTGTTGTTTGTCGTTTGTTAACAGTGCAGCCCGTGAGAGAGGGAGGGTCTTCTGACTGGGCGTCTCTCTCTAAACCTCTGTCACATCCTGGGCGATACAACCAGGAGGCAATCAACCGCATCAACGCCGTGACGCGTGTGCCAACTACACTCACTTCACAACGCAGAAGAGTTACCGTGGTGCCCAGTGTGCGAATTGACGGGGGGATTTCCCCCCTCTGGTAATTTCATCCCTGGCTCTGTTTAACTGAAAGGTATCCCCGCTGGAGATGGCTAAATCCCCACCTCTGGATACCCATCTCATCTCATAACATATCAAGTGACTTTATCTCGTAGTTAATAAATAATGCGCGTCAATTTACACCTATTCCTAGGTATGAAGTGAACCAAAGCTTTCAAAATAATACCTCAGTTCGCTTCTAAGGCCATCTCGAGGGCAATAATACTTCAAAAATAATTTGCCTCCAGCGAGTCTGGGGCTTTGCCCCAGACCCCGCACAACCCACACAAGTAGAAAACTAGACCATACCCCCCTCTGTCAAGCCGTCAATTCGCACCCTAGTTGTGCCCACCGTAGAGTACAACTCAGTTGGCCACTTAATCGCGGGAAACATTATTCAGTAAGGGTTGCTGGTGACCGACAGTGTTGGCTCGAGCGTTAAGCGCGAATCTGATTCGGGAGGTCCCGGTTTCAAATCCCGTCGAGACCGGCAATCCTGACTGAAAGTTTTTTACGAGGTTTTCCTCAGTCGTCAACGCTCGGACATCCCTTAACAATAGTCCAATGCACAACTTAGACACGTCCTTAAGAGGGACATGAATTGCACCCTATTGGCAGGCTTCCCACAAAAATTTTTGGATGAGCGAAGCGAAGACTTCAATTTCACTGACCCCCCAAAAAATTTAGCTCTGGTATTTTTTCGTTTGCATTTTTTTTTTTGTTTTTTTTTGTCTGTTTGTTCGCTCTCTACCGGGCAAACGGCATATGCGATCTTGATGAAAATTGGAGGGGACCTTCGAAATCTCTGAACTTAGAGGTGTATTGTTTTTGGGTACAATCGAAGAAATATTTCTCATGATTATCGTACTTTTACGATTTTTTTTCGATTCTTAGTGCGATATTTTCGTGACACTTGGTCCGATTCTGACCAAACGGGTGGGGCTACAACGTTCGTATTTCACATGGACATTAAGGTTATGGTGATGTATTACCTTTTGAAAGAAAAATTTGAAAAAGTTTGCCAGAATCCATAGAAATAAAGGTTTTAATATGAGTTTTTTTTAGGTTTATAATAACAATTAACAAGTAACAATAGAAACTTGACAACAATCACCTACAAACAATGCATTCAAAAAGCACTTGCAAAGGAAAAGTGCAAACAAACGCAAAAAAACGCAAACAAAAAACTTACAAAAAAGCTCATCCATCAACGCGGCGGGACTTGAGCGTTTTCCTAGTATGTTGTTTAAGGGTTGCTGGTGGCAAGATGCGAACCCGAGACCTCCCAAGCTAGCCAGCGTGTCTCGTGTGCCCTTCCCCCTCAACCCGCGGTAATCACCACGTTATGTAAATGTCAGTGCCTTCTATAGACGCTTACCCTCGCTTCCCGGCCCCGCGGAGTCGCTCGTTCTCCCCGGCCCGTTGGACACGGCCGGTGCAAATGTCGAGGAGGCGGTGGCTTCAACACACAAAACAAAACACTGTCAGCTCTCTTATACTTGTTCAACACCACAGATACTATATTCACGCTGGAGATGGGCACATAAATACTAAAGTCGTTGTTAGACGAGTGAGCGATCCACTGTGTTGAGTACCTGGGAACATTCCCTTTCCTCCCCCTACCTAAGGCTGGATCCAGCATGGGTATTTCCTCCTTAGCCTATCATAGGCTAAATTGGCGCATTATGGCCTTACAGTTGATGCGCCCTAATACCAACTTAACTCAAAACAATATAATTTATATTTTTTTAATCAACTTAATGCAAATGATCCCGGGTACTCAACACATGACTCGCTCACTCGTCTAACAACGACTTTACCGTTTTTCTTGTCTAGTTTGCTTTATACCCGGAATATGGGAGAGCCGGGTTCAAACAACAATGGGGATAATTTTTTTTAATTTTTGGATTGTTGGATGAGCGAAGCGAGCGTAGCGAGCGAAGCGAAGATTCCATTTCACTACACTGGAGAAAAAAATCCGGAATGTTTTTTTTTTTTTTTCTTCTTTCTTTCTTTCTTTCTTTCTGTATTTTTGTCTGTTTGTCCGCACGATTCCGGCTAAACCGATACTCCGATTGAGATGAAATTTTATGGAGGCCTTCGAAATCTCTGAACTTAGAACTGCCACGTTTTTGAGCGCAATCGAAAAATTATTTTTCATGAAAATCGCAATTTTACGATTTTTTTCGATTTTTTAAAAATTTCTTTGACTTATAACACCTACATGCTTTTTCCGATTTTAATGATTTTTGCACAGAACCTTTATTTTATGAATTAAGATATTCTTGTGAAATTTGAGCGCAATTGAAAAAATATTTATCATAAAAATCGAAATTTTACAGGTTTTTTCTTTTTTTAAACAATTCTTTGACTTATAACACCTACATGTTTTATCCGATTGTAATGATTTTTTCACAGAACCTTAATTTTATGAACTAGGAAAACGCTTAAGTCCCGCCGCGTTGTTGGATGAGCGTAATTGGTGCATTGAGCTGCCATGTGTTATGCGAATTTTCTGTTGTTCTGTGGCAAAATCATTACTAAGTTGAAATTTTTTTTAAATTAAATTAAATTAAATTAAAATTAACTTTTTTTTTTTTTTTTTTTTTAATAAATCGTAATTGTTAAAAAAAATCGTAAAATTGCGATTTTTATAAGAATAATTTCTCGATTGCGCTCAAATTTTACACTAATATATTAATTCATAAAATAAAGGTTCTGCGAAAAAATCATTACAATCGGATAAAGCATGTAGGTGTTATAAGTCAAAGAATTGTTTAAAAAAAAGAAAAAAACTGTAAAATTTCGATTTTTATGATAAATATTTTTTCAATTGCGCTCAAATTTCACAAAAATATCTTAATTCATAAAATAAAGGTTCTGTGCAAAAATCATTAAAATCGGATAAAGCATGTAGGTGTTATAAGTCGAAGAAATTTTTTAAAAATTGAAAAAAATCGTAAAATTGCGATTTTCATGAGAAAAAATTTTTCGATTGCGCTCAAAAACGTGGCAGTTCTAAGTTCAGAGATTTCGAAGGCCTCCATAAAATTTCATCGCAATCGGAGTATCGGTTTAGCCGGAATCGTGTGGACAAACAGACAAAAATACAAAAAAAAAGAAAAAAAAAAAACATTCCGGATTTTTTTCTCCAGTGTAGTGAAATGGAATCTTCGCTTCGCTCGCTACGCTCATCCAATTAATATGTTAGTGTGAAATTTGAGCGCAATCGAGATAATTATTTCTTATAAAAATCCCAATTTTTCGATTTTTTCTTTTTTAAAATTACGATTAATTAAAAAAAATTTAAAATTTAAGTTTATTTTTTATTAAATTTAATTTAATTTAAAAAAAATTTGAACTTAGTAATAATTTTTTCACAGAACAACAGAAAATCCGCATAACACATGGCAGCTCAATGCACCAATACGCTCATCCAACAACGCGGCGGGACTTAAGCGTTTTCCTAGTGTTAAAAAATTATAGAACATGTTTTGAATTGCATATACATTACTATGGAAAACATAGCCAGTATGAAATACGTGTAAAGATTGCAAGGTTTACTCAATCTCCCAGCGGAATGTTGGGAACCTTCAGCGTGCAAGATTCGATACACCTTACCACCATTACTCTCTTTTTAAACCCTTCCAGACACGAATTAAATTGGTTTCAATAGTCATTTTCAGCAAACAATATTTTCTTTTCTTTTATTTTAGATTTTTAGTACTTTCAATATTTTTTATCGTGATAAGGAATTTGTGACAAATATTGGATTTTGAACTAAAGCTACAATTTTAGTTCAAATTTAAATTTTAAGTGCATTACTAAAAGTAGATTTTTTCTGAATTTGTTTGCATATTGTAGATTTTTTGTATCTCATAGGTCATAAGACAGGAAAACTACAAAGTACAAATATACCTACTGCATTTCCGGGACAAATAATGTATACATTTTTAGCAGTTTTTGCGAATGTGTATTTTAAATCTTCTATGAAAAATAGGTACTATTCGCCTATAATCCGTGAAAAAAAAAATGAGGTCAAACTGAATAACCCTAAACCCTATCAATTACACGGATAAAAATTACGAAGTTAATGTCCATAATCATGGAATCCATAGGTACAGGTTCTGTGTCCCCGACGACGAATGTCAGAGCTCGCCTCTACATTCGAGGAGTAGAGAACTCCCCTATACAAGCTGATGTTTGCGAGATGGACTTTGCCTCTACTCCATTGCCATAGACATCCTATATAATTGGCTAGACCAGCAGTCGGTGGTCCACTTCCGGTACAATTAGAAGCCATCTTAAAATGACAGTTTACATGTTAATCAAATGGGAGCGATTTGTGGCCAAATAGTTCTCAAGATTGCCGCCAGGTGACAGGTAAGCATACTAGCCTTTAACACCAAATGATTACTAAATTCCCTTATGCAATCACTTCGTATTGTTTCTTTTGTTTAATACCATGCTGCACAAGCTAAAACCATATCAAAAAATCCAGTAAAATACTTTATTGCATTAAAAAAGCATAAATTAAAACACCAAATCGCCATCTTGAAATGGGCCGGTTGAGTCTTCAATTTGCTACGCTCGCGCCTGTGCGGAGGTATAGGAGACTGCTAATCTAGCCTACTATAGGGGTTTAATATCAATGTCCATTGCGCTCAAGCTGAGTATCAAACGTCCTGCTACATAGACAGCCAGGTTGAACTCACCGACAGCAGCTGTTGTTGTTGTTGTCGTCCTCGCCTCTTGTTGAGCAGACGTCCTGTGGGTGCGACGCTTGGGGGAGCCCACGTTATCCCTGGAAGAACAGGAACAAAACATTACATTCACTCAGGAACGTAGCAACGCTTTGAAAGTTGGGGGGGGGGGGGGGTTTACAAGCAGATTTCGTGGTGATAACTTAGGTCTGGGGCGAAGCCCTTTCACCAAAGTCGGAAAAAAAACACCATACTACAGTAAATTTCGACATGTTTTAACTGAAAAATGGCAGCTCGAGGAACTACCGTTTTGTTTATGAAGGATACACTTTAGTTGTTTTTTAAATTTCAATTTGATTGAACAACTAAACCATCATGTGTATATAAAAGTATGTTATACACAATAATAGAGGCAGTTACTGCAACTATCTGCGATCTAAAAACTAAAATATGAACGTGAAGTTCAATATTTTGCCCTCCTCTCTGCGCCAAACTTGGGGGGTATTGCCCCGCGCCCTCCCCCCCCCACTCTTCGTTTCCTACGCCACTATATTCACTACTAGATTCCCTTTGCGGACAAAGTAATGTTTACAATAAAGCACACATACGGAAATAAAACATGGGATCCATCGTAGAAGTTGAAAGAAAGGCTTGGCATGCTTGAAAAGGTAGTTTGAGAGCGACCCAGGTTTCAGTCCTGGGTTACATATCCTGTGTGTATTTAGCTATAGTTTGATCAACACAACGAAGAACAGTACCTCATTTCCAAATATAAACCTCTCTAATTGGTCATTATTCGATCGTCGACGGCGTCGTTGTTAGTCCGAAGTCGCGTAATATACAACCGTTCGGATTGGATTGGATATTGCTTAACGTCTCATATTTATGCAACTTGGCTAATCGAGACGAAGGGAGGGACGTAAGGGGAGACGCGGGGGGACAAGGGGTGGACAGGCCTGTGCTGGTCAGAACCAGCCACAAGCGTATGGGGAAGGGCAGGGGTTCCCCCACGTCATGGTCGTCTCCGTCTGTGTCATCATCCGTTCGTGTTGTCATTGTCGTCGCCGTCGGGGAGGTAGTCAAAGGGAAGGGCAAGGTTCCCCGACGAAGATCGCCAGAGCTCGCCTTAGATTTGGGGTACAATACTACCCTTCTTATTAGCTGATGTTTGCGAGGTGGACTTTTTCTCGTAAATCGTCTTTTTCGCTTAGCTGAGCCATGCTCTACCCCCCCCCCCCCCCAGACGGACACTTCTATCCTGGAACTGCATAACAGACATCTTCGAGGGTAGATGTTTTATTTTGACTTAGTTCGAAGGTACAGGATTGAGTTAAAATTCATCACACACACCTTGTAGAAAGGGTATGACAAATGCTTCTCTCAGGTGAGATTAAGTTTACTTTATATTTGCCCCCCCAGAAGTAAACCAGGGGCCGGGTATGGTAGACTGGTCGACGGTTAGTCCGCCGTCCTCAAACAATGGTGTCCTTGTTGTGGACGTGCAGGGAGTGACTGAATGTGTCAGAGTCTGTGTGTGATGCGTCCTGTCTTGGTTTCCGGCTCATTGAAGTCATCTGCATGGCGGTGGGGGGGCGGGGTAAGGCCTCTACCCCCACCCCCCTCTCCTCCCCCCCCGGGTACGCCACTGTACAGGTAGTGTTTTGAAGTATGTGTGTGTGTTGTTAAAGTTCTCGTGGGAAACAATGCCCAAAACAGTTGGGCTGAAACGTTTTAAAGCATAAAAAGCATATTCGACGCAGCGAAATGCCCTATCAAATTTAAATTTTGTTGTGTAACTGATGTGCGTAGCAAGCGAGGGTCGGGGTCACGGGGTAGAAAAACCGTAGGGTAAAGCGCCATTCAAAAATAAAGACGTCATGGTCATTCGACATAAAAAAATGTGCAAAATGCGCCATTCAACATAAGGGTCATTCGACCCAAATGTAGGTTGAGCGGCCCGTCCCAACAGGGTCATACCACCGAAAGCACGGATTTATATGAATGACCCCTCCAGTACGGGTCATTCGATATAAAATGAGTTTTATACGCTGTGGTCCATACCGTACGTACCATTCGATAGAAACCGAATTAATTGAATGGCGTTATACTGAATGGTACTCACATCAAATAATATTATTAAATTTACAAAAATTTGTCGGAAAAGTTGACATCAAGTTTTACTCAACGCCCCCTCGCGCCCGACCATTCAGTATAACGTTTTATACTGAATGACCCATCCGGTATAAAGTTTTATGTCAATGACCCATCGAAACGGGCGTAAGGTATAAAGTTTTAGGTCAAAATGCCCCTGCGACGGGCCGTAAGTTAAAGTTTTGGGGCCCAATAAACCCTTCCGACGGGCCGTAAGGTTAAAGTTTTAGGTCGAACGGTCCTAAAACACAAAGTTTTAGGTCGAAAGCCCCGTCGCGACGGACCTTCAGTATAACGTTTTATACTAATGGCCCATAGCGCGGGCCATTTTCCAAAAATTTTTGCGGTCGAATGGTCCAGGCAACAAAAGGCAGCGTATGCCAATGCTTGATACTCCTTTTAAATTTTCCGCAACCTGCAATACAGTTGTGTGTGGAAGGTTACGTATCTCTGTGAGGGGCGAAAGAGATGTTCGGAAAAGGGGAGGAAATCTTTTACCTTTTAACTATAGGAAGCTTCGAAAACGTTTTTTCGGGCGCGTTGTTGGTGAGCGTATGTTTTTTAAAACGAAAAAAGTGTAAAATTGGATTTTCTAAGAAATTATTTTTCGATTGCGCTCAAATTTCCCCAAATATAAAAATTCAAAAATTAAAGGTTCGTAAAAAAAACTTACAACGAATAAAGCTTGTAGGTTTACAAGTCAAGAATGTTTCAAAATTTTTAAAAAATCGTAAAATTGCGATTTTCCAAGAAAAAATTTTTCGAATGTCTCAAATTTCACACGAATATTAATTCATAAAAATTGGTTTTGTAAAAAAACATAACAACCGGATTAAGCTTTAAAAAAAATCTAAATTGCGATAATTTTTTCGATTTCGCTCAAAAACGGGGTAGTTGAAGTTTAGAGAAAATTCGAATTCCTCCCTAAAATTTTATCGAAATTGGGGTTCGGTTTGCCGGGAAACGTGTAGACAAATACAAAAAATTAACCCCCAAAAAAGGGGAAAAAAATTCCGTCTTTTTTTTCTCCCGTGTAGTGAAATGAATCTTCGCTACGACGCTCATCCAATTAGAGAAACACCCCGAATTTAAAACATTTTCTTTTCTTTTGGCAACCTCGGTCCTCTGTTACTGTTTGAAGAAACTACGTGCGACTGCGACCGATTAAAGATTTGTTTTCCTTATGTATGGGGAGACAGTACTGCTGCGTAAATGTAAACTCGTACCATCTTTTTAGCAAACAATTTCGAACATTAGTGTCTGAAACAACTGACAAACTACAGCGGCACTGATCTCAGCTCATACACTACCACCATGCAGTGATTCATCTTTAACGGTTGCATATCCTGCGTGCAAATTATTAAGTACTGATATGGCGTAAAACAACAGAACCAGTGCCCGACCTACCTGAAACTCTAAGTCAGGCTGGTCGGTAACCCCTGGGGGGGCCGGATGGCTTCTCTACACGTGAACCGAAGGCAACGTGCTCCTAAATGAGTAGTTAATATTTTGGAAACACATAAAGACAATGCCTCCGATGTGGAAGACTGATCCCGACGTACTTCGAGATTGAAAGAGGCAGAGAAGTTGTTGAGAGTCACAGATTAAGACGAAGATGGACCAGACTACTGATTACACGACCATCAAACACATCCCCATAGATAGCTACTCAATAATGTCATTATATTACATGAAGGTAAGGAAATGTACATTTTCATGTCTAAAGTAGGGCAACTTTTGGATCATTTTGACTTTCTTTTTTTCGGGGAAAAAGCCAATCATTTTTATTTCCGGGTACATGCAAGAAAAATTAACAATGGAGATAACATTCCTATTTTACATTCTTTACACAAACAAAAGAAGAATAGATTCGCTCAACGATTTCGGCCGTAAAAAAATAAAAACAAACAGTTTTTGAAAATCATCCCCAAAATTTACTTTTTGGAAACGCCACCTGTACGCTGCATCCACTACTAGCCAAACTGGGCCAAAAAGTGGATTTCTACTTTAAAAAATTCAAGCACCCTAACAATATATCAGTTTTAACCAAAACGGCATTTGGGGCATTTTGACTTTAATTTTGGAAAACTCAATTGTTATTCCGGGGGGACATACGTGTAAAACAAAAATATGCCTTAACATTCTATTTCAAATCCTCACACGAATCTTAAGACCTAAGCGATTTTGTCCTACTATTTGTCATTAAAACATAAAAACAGTTTTTAAAAAAAATCCCCATCCCAAAATTGACTTTTTTGGACGCCCTGTACGCCGCATCACCACTACCAACTGGCCAACAAGTAATTTTTCTATACAAAATATTTACCCTAACATAATACATAAAGTTTAACCAAAACGGCAATTAAGGGCCCTTTTGACTTTGATTAGAAAACTCAAAATTGTTATTTCCGGGACATACGAGAAAAAGAAAAAATATGCTTAATATTCCTATTTTCAAATTCCTCACATGAAGAATGCCCAAAATAGATTTTGTTGAAAGCGATTTGGCACTAAAATGATAATTACCGTTGAAATCATCCGCAAAATTTACTTTTTGGACGCCCCTGTACACCGCATCCACCCACTGGCCAGCTGGCCAACAAGTGGATTTATACTAAAAAATATTCACCCTAACGTAATAATCATGTTTTACCAAAACGGGCAGTTTGGGGCCATTTTGACTTTGATTTTTGAAAACTCAAAAATTTTTTTTCCCGGTACAGTACAAGAAAATAAAAACATGGATAAAATTCTATTGTCATTCCTTAGACGAATCAAATACAGAAAATAGAATTTTGTTCAACGGTTTGGGCCTTTAAAAATAAAGGTTACACAAACAGCGCAATTGACGCCTTTGGGCACCCAACAAAGGATTTCTGTTCCGAATAAATAACCCCCTCACATTATATATGGGTCCTTCTCCATTTCTCGACAGGGCGGGGGGGGGGGGGGGAGGTCCTCACTAATGGTGGGGGGGTGTCCCGGTCTAATTCTTAGGATTGGAATGGTACTGGATCTTATTCTATACATGTGCTTATTGTAATTATACTAACTAAAGTATTTTTTCAACATTGGAGGGGGGGGGGGGGGGGGCTATCAACCATGTCAAACTAGCACGTTTTTTCCACCCTCTCATAAATAGTGGATTGTGTTTACTATAGACTTAATTGTGAGTAACCAGCATGAAATATTTTGTCATGGAGGTTTATACCGTGTTTGGGAGGCAAACGATCTTTTATCCCCAACCCCTATTAAATTAAATTAAAAAAATAAATTAAAATGTGGTTACCTGGAATATAACCTTTTTTTTATTCAAATCCTTGACACACATTTATAATTATTTGTCAATCGAGGTTTAATGACCCCACGCTAATTTCCTCAGCAATTATTTTCAAACACCTACCCCTCCGTTTATGGTATGTTCACCAGTAATTTACCAGGCATGGGATTTTGGTATGGTGGTATACTAGGAAAACGCTTAAGTCCGCCGCGTTGTTGGATGAGCATAATTGGTGCAGTGGCTTCCATGTTTGTAAATGATGCGAATTTATCTGTTGTTCTGTGGAAAATCATCACTACGTTGAATTTTTTTTAAAAAGTAAATTAAAATAAATCACAAATTAAAATTTTTTTTTAATTATCGTAATTGTTAAAAAAAATCGTAAAATTGTGATTTTTATAAGACTAATTTCTCTGATTGCGCTCAAAGTTAACACTAATATATTAATTTATAAAATTAAGGTTCTGCGAAAAAATCATTACATCGGATAAAGCATGTTAGGTGTCATCATCAAAGAATTGTTTAAAAAAGAAAAAACCTGTAAAACTTCGATTTTTTATGATAAATATTTTTTTCAATTTCGCTTCAAATTTCACAAGAATATCTTCATCGCATAAAATAAAGTTTCTGTGCATAAAATCATTACAATCGGATAAGCATGTGGGTGTTATAAGTCGGAGAAATTTTGTAAAAAAAATCGAAAAAACGTAAAATTGCGATTTTCATGAGAAAAAAAAAAAAATTTCGATTGCGCTAAAAAACGTGGCAGTTCTAAGTTCAGAGATTTTTCGAAGGCTCCAATAAAATTTCATCGCAATCGGAAGTATCGTTTTAGGCCGTAATCGTGTAGACAACAGACACATTACAAAAGAAAGAAAAAAAACATTCCGGATTTTTTTTTCCCCTCCAATGTAGTAGAAATGGATCTTCGCACTTCGCTCGCTACGCTCGCTACGCTCATCCGAATAACAATACGAGAATTAATAATCAGCGAAGAGCCAGCATATCATTCTCCGGTGTTCCCTACCACCCTATCTAGGGCGACGGTCGTTCGGTCGCAGCCAAGCGCCGCGACTGCTAAGTAGGTGATGATTATCGCCCCTGTTTTAAGTGTTTACATCCTACCGATTGGGGGGGTTTTCAGCTATCTGAACACCGCCGTCCCGAAAGATTTACAATCTTGAAACTCGGAATATGCCTTATATGTGTCCATGACCATACCAACAAAAAAAAATCAGCCAGATCCGATAACCCGTTCTGTGTTAAAAGTGCGGTAAAAATCAACGAAAATCTTTCGCTGGCTGGTTTGTTGATTGGGGGGGAGGATTCTGACAGTTAGGGAATAAGACCTACAGAGAAAACGGTAAATCTATAACTATGAAACTTGGACCACACTTAGATGTAGTTCAGACTCACATACTTCCGCCGAGAGACAAGCAATATTCCACCCCCAACATCCCCTTATCATCCCCTAAAATTAAAATAATGTCATAGCTGCTAACCCAAAAATTATATTTTTAATCAAATCAGTTATTAAAATTATGTTCTATGTGTTTTAAATAAAAACCAATCGTCGGGCCCTATTCTCATTTCCCCGAACCACATTTTTTCACCCCCATCACCCTAATAGTGTTTTATTATTTTTACCTTGATTTCCAGCATTCACCATGAAGGCACCGAATGAGTTATCAGCAATTAAAATTTTTGGCATGATGGTTGGATGAGCGTATCGATCGAAGCGAAGATTCCATTTCACTACACACTGGAGAAAAAAATCCGTGATGTGTTTTTTTCTTTTTGTATTTTTGTCTGTTTTTTAACACACGTTTCCGTCTAAAACTCCGATACTCCAGTGAGATGACATTTTATAAGGTCTTCGAATCTCTGAACTTAGAACTTGCCACGTTTTTGAGCACATCGGAAATTATTTTTCATAAAATCGCATTTTACTCTGTTTTTCGTTTAAAAAATTACGCTCATCCAACAACGGCGCCTGAAACAGCGTTTGCGAAGCTTCCTAGTTTAAAATATAATAATAATTTTATCAAGTTGATTCAATTTCTATGGAGTAACTGAAAAACGCTTGATGTCGAAATTTATTGTGCCCAAAGTCTTGCTTTTTGTAAACAATGTTAGTCGATCATTGTTCAAGTAACTAGTAATTATATTCTTGTATGGGGCTTATATTGAAACAAATTATTTGGAAGCCTTCCAGCAAACTTTTTCATTTTTTTTCTTTGCAAAAACACCCTATATTACTATTACCGTAATGTCCATAGTAAATATGAACGTTGTAGACCCCACCTCGTTGGTCAGAATCGCGGGCCGATTGAATTGACGAATAAAGACCGTAGCAGTAAGCTAGCAGTACTAGCATATAGCTAACTTTGAGCATGTTTCACCCATTTTTTCACTCAGAAGGATGGTCGTAACCCCAACCAAAAGTGGGATGTTTGTCAGTACCTAAATCCCCTTCGATTTTGATAGTTTTCAAGCTCACATCACGTTTCATGACGGCTGGGTGACACCTCGAAATCACCCCGACTATGCTTGCTGTTAAGGGGACCTGAGTGTGTAGCGCACCGCGGCTTGGCTGCGGCCCCCAAACCGGCAACCTAGATTACCATAAGCAAAATGTTATAGAATACGATCCAGTAATCCATTCTCAATATTAAGGGTGGTAGGAACACCAGGGAGAAAGTCGCTTGCCTCCCAACGAATATTAATAATAATATGTATATCTCCAATGACCATCACCGCGCGATCTTCATGTTTATTTGAGAGTAATGTTAAAATTCCGCAATTGTGCACATACACTTTTTTAAACATCAATCCAGTCCCTCGTTTTGCATCGACTTTGGTGTTTTCTAGTAAATTAATATCAGGACTTTTATTTCGCCCCCTGCAACAGAGATATACGCCAACCCTCGCACCACAACTGTATTGCAGTTGCGGATTAAACGAGTACTCAAGCACGTTGGCATGACGCTTGCCTGTTGGTTGCCAAGGACCGTTCGACCTAAACTGTATTACCTTCGGGCCATCGCGAAGGGTCATTCGACCTAAACTTTATACCCTTACGGCCCGTCGCGATGGGTCATTCGACCTAAAACTTTATACCTTAACGGCCCTCCGCGTGGGTCATATCGACATACACTTTATACGGAACGGCACGTCCGCTGATGGGTCATTCGACCTAAAACTTTATCCGAATGCCCCGTCGCGATGGGTCATTTCGCTACCTAAACTTTTTATATTAATGCCCCGTCGCGATGGGTCTTTCAACCTAAAACTTTATACCGAACGACCCGTCGCGATGGGGCATTTCGACCTAAACATTATACTGAACGGGCCCGTCGCGAGAATCCGAATTATGTTGAATGACGCTTTTGGTTAATGGTACAATCCGCAACAATTTTACAATTAATTAGAAAATTAGCTGCATTTTTAGGTTGAACGGCGCTCTTGACAAAATTTGTTAAGACACTTTTGACTCTGAAAAAAAACAACTTTTTATACGAACGGGCGCACGACTTTTAAACAAATAGAAATTGAAGCCATAGATTTTTGTTGAATGGCGCTTATACCCTACGGGTTTTTCTACCCCGTGACCCCAGACCCGCAAGCGAGCGAAATTCCATTCCACTACAACGGAGAAAAAAATCCCGGAATGTTTTTCTTTCCTTTGTTCTTTGGGGCCCTTTCTGCTTGTTTTTGTGTGTTTGTTTAACACGATTCCCGCTAAACCGATACTCCAATGCGTGAGATTTCTGGAGGCCTTTTGAAATCTCTGAACTTAGAACTGCCACGTTTGTGTTGAGCGCATCAAAAAAATTATTTCTCATCTAAAATATCGCAATTTACGTTTTTTTTTCAAAAAAAATTCTTCGAAAAAAAAAAACCCCCTTTTTTTAAAATAAAAAACAACCCCACCTAAAACATGCTTTATTCGATTCTAATGCTTTTTTCACAGAATCTTAATTTTATGAATTAAGATATTCGTGGTGAAATTTGAGGCAATCGAAAAATTATTCTGATGAAAATCGTAATTTTAAACGCTTTTTTGTTTTCGTTTTTGTTTTTTATTGATGCTCATCAAACAACGCGCTTTGAAAAAGCGTTGCGAAGCTTCCTAAGTAGTAAATAATAAGCTCTTCCCCAATGAAGTCCCTGCACCTATATGCTGGCTTTTGACCCAGGGTCATCCTCGTGTTTTTGTTGTACTGCACCAGGTCCACACCTGTTCTAATATGGCGACTCCTGGCATTGATGTATTAGTGTCCACCAGATCAGTCAGTCACTCACTCACTCACTCTGACCCTCGACACAATCTGTTCAGCCTTATTATCCCATTCTGATACGGAACACGTGGTTTCCTGCATGGGCACGATTTACTTTTGTGATGAGTTTATCGGAAAGTCATTTTACTCCCGAAACTTTCACTTTTCACGGAGCTAAGTTCCCCTGTGTATCCATCAATTTTCTATTTTGTCTGCGCGTGGCTCACTTGTCAATAAAGATAATACAGAATGTTCTTGGCGCCTGGGGGGGAGGGTCAGGGGGCGGAGCTACCCAAACTTGATCTAGAAACACCCGGCACCTCCACCAACAACGATTGATTGGTGTGTGTGTATTGCAACGTTGCAACATCTCGCATAAACGTATTTGGATGAGCGTAGCGAGCGAGCGAAGTTTCCATTTCACTACACTGGAGAAAAAAATCCGGAATGTTTTTTTTCTTTTTTTCTGTATTTTTCGCGGTTTGTTAACACGATTCCGGCTAAACCAATACTCCAATCGCGATTAAATTTTCTGGAGGCCTTCGAAATCTATGAACTTAGAACTGCCACGTTTTTGAGCGCAATCGAAAAATTATTTCTCATGAAAATCGCCATTTTACGCTTTTTTTGATTAAAAAAAAATTCTTCGACTTATAACAACTAGGCCCTACATTTTCTATTCGATTGTAATGATTTTTTCACAGAACCTTAATTTGGTTAATTCATATCTTGGGGTGAAATTTGAACGCAATCGAAATATATTTTCTCGTGAAAATCGCAATTTTACCCTTTTTTTATTAAAAAAAAAAAAATTCTTCGACTTAAAACAACTACATTTTTTATTCGATTTTAATGATTTTTTTACAGAACCTTAATTTTATGAATTAATATATTGGTGTGAAATTTGAGTGCAATCGAAAAATAATTTCTCATGAAAATCGTAATTTTACGCTTTTTTCGTTTAAAAAAATTACGCTCATCCAACAACGCGCCTGAAAAAGCGTTTGCAAAGCTTCCTAGTTGTATTATTTTACGACGACCTTGGTTTTGTAATTTCGCTCCAACTTTCGGATTCTTTCGTATCGTGCTCGTTTTAAAGTGTACGATTGGGACGTGAAAACCTCGAGTGGGAACCGGCTAAGCGACCGCTGCATGAACCAGGGTACCCAGGGTGGCTCGTTGGTATTGTTGTTAGCGTATCTGCTTCCAATGCAGAAGGTCCAGGGTTCGAAACCCGTCAGAAGTTTTTTAAATTCTGATTTGGACGTAAGTCCACCAGTTCTTGCTTAGGAGTTTGTAAACGGTGACTTTGGAGCCGTCCGAGCAACGAAGCACATAATGAATTCAGAGTTGTTCTGAATCGGCCTTGTTGATTCTGGCGTTGATCCGCGGGTGTTCGCACTGTCCATACCACTGATTGCTATTTTTGGTTGGTTATCGCTCACTCGTCGATTGCGTCGGAGCCTACAGGGTTGGCTTGGTCTCTTTGATTTACTGTCCCCCACTGAAAATCAGTTACATAACTGAGTGGATAGACTCTAAACACAATTTATTTTCTAACGATAGGTATTATGGGAATTTGGAAGGAAATATTAATTGTGTACATCTTTGAGTTGTTCTATGTTCGACATGTTGTGTTTTGAAACTCGGTGTCAACTGTCACGTGACATTGCACCACACGGCCTCGTGTCGTGTCATATCGTGTCATGTCATGTCGTGTCATGCGTGCGCGTGTAGTCACATCAGTCACCACACGCACATGCCACCTTGTCGCACGGCCCGCTAACGACGCGTTACGTCACTATTAATGCACAGTTGTTCAAGCACAAAGTCGTCCGCGGTGGTACATACGATCAGGGCGCTGGTCCGAAGCGTGTGGCTCTACGAGGTCGTGGGTTCGAATCCAGCATAAGGCACGTTTATTTTTGTAATGAATTATGCCCCTCGCAGACTTCCTGAACGTAATCGTAAACCAGGCGGTTATATGCAGACTTATATTAGTATTTCCGCGGGGGGGGGGGGGATTGAGCCCTCTTCAAAAGCCCTCGGACATCCCCTTCACCATTGTTCTGAATCCTTAGTCCCCTGCTAAAGAAGGTCACACCGAGTAAGACTGACGTTGTGTAACCTACAGACTGGTGGCTCCCTTACGAGACAGATAGATCAACAACTAGGTGGGCCTATAGCAAGTGGAGAGAGGATCGATTCCCGCTAAAGATAAGTTTTTTAACTTCTGATTTGGACTTAAGTCCATCAGTTCTTGTCTTAGGAATTTGTAAACGGTGACTTTGGAGCCGTCCAAGCAACGAGGCACATAATGAATTGAAAGTTGTTCTGAATCGGTCTTGTTGATTCTGGCGTTGATCCGCGGGTGTTCGCACTATCCATACCACTGACTATATATTATATTTTTATATATATATATAACATATATATTATATTTGCTATTAAAAAATATCGATCTTTTGGTTGGTTATCGCTCACTCGACGATTGCGTCGGGTCCTACAGGGTTGGATTGGTCGCTTTGGTTTACTGTCCCCCACTGAAAATCAGTTATATAATTAGTGGGTATAGACTCTAAATACGAATTTATTTATCAAACTGTCCTAGGATCAGATCTACATGTATCAACCTCAGGATGGCCGGTTGACTGAAGGAACCTTACGTAAGACTCCATACAGTCAGAATTCTGGATCAATGCTTCAGGCCGCTATTTTTGTAGTAAGCCTGCCCAGGGTGCACTTCATGCCCCTCTTCAAGTTTCTAGCTATAGGTATGTTGGGAGTTACTACAATTGTGAAGGGATGTCCGAGGGCTGTTTAAGAGGACTTAATCCCTTGCATTCGCATTAACGACTGAGGAAAACCTCGGGAAAAACCTTCAGTCAGGATTGCCGGTCTCGAGGGGATTCGAACCCGGGACCTCCCGATTCAGAGTCTCGCGCTTAGCTCGAGCGAATGTCGGTATGCTGACTAAAGTAAGCCAGCGCCATTCAGCCAGGCGTGCATAATAACTCCGATTATAAATGCATCTATCGCAAGAGCGCGACATGTCACGGTTGCTTGCGCGCAGGATGTTCCCCTGCCTGGTGCAGGCTGCTCTAGTGCAAGCTGGAGTGAAGCTATACATGCAATATCACCGACAGTGTTGGCGCAACTCGGATTCGGGAGGTATCGGGTTCAAATCCCGTCAAGACCAGCAATCCGGACTGAAGGTTTTTCCGAGGTTTTCCTCAGTCGTGAATGCGAATGCAATGGATTAAGTCCTCTTGAACAGCCCTCGGACATCCCTTCACAATTGTCCTATCCGCAACATACCTATAGTTAGACACCTAAAGAGGGGCATGAATTGCACCCTGGGCAGGCTTCCCACAAAAATTATTTTATTTTTATAACATGCAACATCGAGAAGTTTGAATAGCGTTCGTGTGATTTGTATTGTTCCCAAACATAACTTGACCCCAGTGGCGTAACGCCCCATTTTTTAGGGATATATTTTGGAGACGTCCTAGCAACGAGGCACACAATAAATCTTAAGTTGTTCTGCGTTGATCCGCGGGAGTTCACACTGTCTTACCACTGATTTTATATTTCCTATTAAAAAAATATCGGCTTTGGTTTTTTATCTCTCCTCGTCGATTGCGTCGGGGCCCACAGGGTGGCTTGGGGCGCTTGGGGTTTCTGTTTTCCATTGAAAATCAGTTGTTAACTGAGGGGTAGACTCTAAATAATAATAATAATAAATTTTTTATAAGATTTATTTATTCCCAGCCCCTTTCGAATGTTCCCTTGTGCCCGTGTTTGTTTCACGGGTTTCCCAAATTTTTACATCCTAAACTATCGCGAGTCCCCCGTATTACCTAAGGATACGCAGTGTTTTGCCAGCTACCTCCTGAACCACCCCCTGCCCGCCATACAGACAAACGCGCATGTGTTTTGCCCCTACAGCTCCTAAACCCCCGCTGCCCGCCATGCAGCAAGCGCGCAGTTTTAGCCGCAAGCTCCTGAACCAGCCGTGCCCCCATACGCAAGCCGCAATGTTTACCCCAGCTAAGCTCCCCAACCACCGCTGCCCCCCATACAGACAAGCGCGCATGTGTTGCCCCTACAGTTCCTGAACACCGCTGCCCCCCATAACAGACAAACCGCATGTGTTACCAGCTACAGCTCCCGAACCCGCCCCTGCCCGCCATACAGACAAACGCGATTTTTTAGCCAGCTACACTCCTGAACCAGCCGCTGCCCCCCATATAGGTGCCCACGCTAAGAAAGAGAGCGCGCGCTTTTGACGGGCCCAAACACGATCGTTATTTTAAATTGGAGCCTCTGAATGGGTAAAATTCCCCTTAATAGCGCGCGCAATCCCTTTTTAGCGTGGAGCGCCTATACAGAAAAAGCGCGCATGTGTTACCGCACGCTCCTGTCCCCAAGCCGCTGCCCGCCATACGCAAGCGCGCATGTGTTGCCAGCTACAGCTCCTGAAACCCGCCGCTGCCGCCATGCAACAAGGCGCATGTGTTAGCCCGGGCCCGCTACGCTCCTGAACCCCGCTCCCCCCATACGACAAACGCGCATGTGTTTGCCACTACGTTCCCGTACCGGCCGCTGCCCGCCATGCGAAGCGCGCATGTGTTTGCCAGCTACAGCTCCTGAACCAGCCGCTGCCCGCCCTAAAAGAAACGCGCATGTGTTAGCCGCTCAGTCCTGAACCCCCGCTGCCCGCCCTGAGACAAGCCACATGTGTTACCAGCCGCTACGCTCCTGACCAGCCGCTGCCCGCCATGCCCGCCATGCAACAAGCGCGCATGTGTTAGCCAGCTACAGCCCTGAACCAGCCCCTGCCGCCATGGGACAAGGCGCTTTTTTAGCCAGTACAGCTCTGAACCAAAGCGCCCGCCAGCAGACAAGGCCCCCATGTGTTAGCCCCATACGTCCTGAACCAGCCCTGCCCCCCATCAGACAAGGGGCCATGTGTTTTGCCACTACGCTCCTAAACCCCCCTGCCCCCCATGCAGACAAGCGCGCATGTGTTAGCCAGCTACCTCCTAAACCGCCGCTGCCCCCCTGCAGACAAGCGCGCTGTGTTAGCCGCTACGCCCTGAACCCCCCCTGCCCGCCAAACAGACAAGCGCACTTTTTTCCCTACAGCTCCTGAACCCGCCCTGCCCGCCAAACAGACAAGCAAAGCATGTGTAAGCCAGCTACAGCTCCCGAAAACCCCCGCTGCCCCCATACAGCAAAACCCAGTGTTAGCCCGCTCAGCTCCTGAAAACCAGCCCTGCCCCATAAAACAACGCGCATGGTTAGCCAGTACAGTCCTGAAACCGCCGCTGCCCGCCATACGACAACGCGCATGTGTTAGCCACCACTACAGCTCAGCCACTACAGCTCCTGAAACCACCCCTGCCCCCCTACAGACAAGCGCGCGCATGTGTTAGCCACCCGCTACAGCTCCTAAACCCGCCCGCCCGCCATGAGACAAGCGCGCAGTGTTACCAAACTACAGCTCCTGACCACCGCTGCCCGCCATACAGGGCAACGCGCATGTTTAGCCCCAGTCAGCTCCGTACCGTCCTGCCCGCCATACAGACAAGCGCGCAGTTTAGCCAGCTACGCTCCTAACCACCGTGCCCGCCATACAGACAAGCGCGCATGTGTTAGCCAGCCAGCTAAGCTCCTGAACCCCCGCTGCCCGCCTAAGACAAAGGGGCATGTGTTAGCCAGCTACACCCTGAACCACCGCTCCCGCCAGCAACAAACGCGCTTTGTTAGCCAGCCACTACAGCCCTGTTTCCAGCCCGCTACCCGCCCAAACAGACAAGCGCGCAGTGTTAGCCAGCCAGCTACAGCTCCTGTACCCCCGCTGCCGCCAAGCAGACAGCGCGCAGTGTTGGCCCCCCACAGCTCCGAAACCCGCCGCGCCCGCCATACGACAAACACGCATGTGTTAGCCGCTACGCTCCTAACCACCGCTGCCCGCCAAGCGACAAACGCGCTTGTTAGCCGCCAGCTAAGCTCCTGAACCCGCCGCTGCCCGCCAAAAGCAAGGCGCATTGGGGTTTGCCACCAGCTCAGCTTCTGAAAACCCGCCGCTGCCCCAACAGACAAAGGGGATGTGTTAGAGCCAGCTAAAGCCCTGAACCGCCGCTGCCCGCCATAAGACAAGCGCGCATGTGTTAGCCCGCCGCTACAGCTTCTGAAACCACCGCTGCCCGCCATACAACGGCGCATGTGTTTGCAGCAGTCAGGGGCCTAACCACCCCTGCCCGCCATACAGCAAACGCCATGTTTGTGTTGCCCGCCCCCTACGTCCTGAAACCCCGCTGCCCGCCATGCAGACAAAACGCGCAGGGGTTTGCCAGCCCGCTACAGCTCCTGAACCAGCCCCGCCCCATGCAACAAGCGCGTATTGTTTGCCGCCAGTACAGCTACAATTCTAACCAGCGCGCCCCCCATACAGACAACGCGCAGGTTAGCCACTCAGCTCCGAACCAGCCGCTGCCCCCATACAGACAAGCGCGCATGTGTTAGCCCCCACTACAGCTCCTGTACCAGCCCGCCCCCCAAAGCAGACAAGCGCCATGTGTTTTGCCAGCCAGCTACAGCCCCGTACCCAACCCCCTGCCCGCCCTACAGAAAAAACGCTGTGTTAGCCACTCAGCCCTGAACCAGCCGCTGCCCCCCATGCAGACAAAACGCATGTGTTAGCCCCCAGGACAGCTCCCGAACCAGCCGCTGCCCGCCTCAGACAAGCGCGCAGTGTTAGCCAGTACAGCTTTACCCAAACCGCTGCCCGCCTACAGAAAGCGCGCATGTGTTAGCCGCTACAGCTCCTGAACCGCCGCTCCCCCCATACAGACAACGCACTGTGTTAGCCAGTACAGTCCCGAACCAGCCGCTGCCCGCCAGCAACAAGCGCGCACACTCAAAGGTGTTACCACTACAGCTCCTGAACCAGCCGCTGCCCGCCAACAGACAACGCGCATCACTCAAAGGTGTTTGCCAGCTACAAATCCTGAAAACCAGCCCCGCCCCCAAGCAGACAAGCGCGCATCCTCAACGTTTTGTTAGCCAGCTACAGCTCCTGAAAACCCCGCTGCCCCCTGCAAAACAAGCGCGGGAGTGTTAGCCAGCCACTACAGCTCCCCGTACCAGCCGCTGCCCGCCATACAGCAAGCGGCATGTGTTAGCCGCCGCTACAGTCCTTACCAGCCCCTGCCCGCCAACAGACAAACCCCCATGGGGTTTGCCGGCCAGCTACAGCTCCTGAACCAGCCGCTGCCCGCCAAACGACAACGCGCATGTGTTGCCAGCTACAATCCTAACCACCGCTGCCCGCCAAGCAGAAAGCGGCATACCAAAGGTGTTTGCCACTACAGCTCCCGAACCACCGCTGCCCGCCAACAGACAACGCGCATGTGTTAGCCAGCCACAGCCCTGAAAACCCGCCCCTCCGCCCTAAACAAGCGCGCATGTGTTAGCCAGCCCCACCCAGCTCCTGAACCCGCCCCTGCCCCCATGCAGACAAGCGCGCATGTGTTTTTGCCACTAAAACTCCTGAACCCGCCCCTGCCCCCCAAGCAGACAAGGGATCACTCACGGGTTAGCCCGCTACAGTTTCCCCAACCAGCCGATGCCCCCCCCTTGCAGACAAGCGCGCATTTTTAGCCAGCCCGCTACACTCCTGACCCCGCCGCTGCCCGCCATACAGACAAACGCGCATGTGTTCCAGCCAGTACAGCTCCTGAAACCCGCCGCTGCCCCCATACAGACAACGCGCACTGTTTTTTTTTGCCCAGCCACTACGCTCCCGAACCCCCGATGCCCCCTTGCAGACAAGCGCCACCTTTTTGGGGTCGTGGCCCACTGGGCAGACGCAACACCACCCGGCCGATCACTCATTTATTAATTATAATCTCACCGTACAAAAAACTTGTAAAAATAAGCCAAAACTTTCAAAAAATATCATCCTATCACGAGACTGAAAACCGGTCGCGAACAATCGACAAATTTTGAATAATTTAATACAAAACTTTTTTTTTGATCACAGTTTTTTCCCTATTTCCCCCTTACATTTTATTTAAACTTTCTAGTAACCCAAATTTATGAAAATTTGTTTAAAGGAATTCGGGGATGGGGGTTTTTTTTAAATAAAGTAAAACTGCTCATTTAAAAAAAGTTTTGTTTGTAACCCCTTCTAGATACATATTTATGTCTTGGCAGGAACATAAATAAACCTTCTTGCTTTCTGCTCGTCACGAGTTTGCCTGAATGCCTCATACTTTTTTCCTGAATGCCCCCATCTTTGGCAGGGGCGTGGTTTCAAGGTTTTCGCGGGGTGCCCGCCGTCACCTGCAGGCGTACCGTACGTGCTGCTACCAGCGGAGATAAATAGACTGCGTTGTCAAGCAACTCTTTTAAAACCCGGAAAACAGCGAAGTGGATACGCCCAACTGCACCTACAAAAGTGGCTATCTCGGTAGGCCTACCTTACATAAATATACAGTGAAATAAATAAACCTTGTTTTAAAAATTGTATTTGCAACTATTTAAACATTTTTAAACATTTAAACATTTTCTAAAAATATTTAAGACAAACGTTAATTCCTCTAAAATACACTTATGAAGAAAGAAACATTTATTTTTAAGCGTCCCAGTTTCTAAAACTAATGACCATTGGCCCTGTTAGGAAGGTATAGGTAGGTCTGTGGTATATTTCACGAGGTTTTCTCATGTGTCAAAAGGTGAATATGCCCTTCAAGGTCCCTGCGCACGAGTGGGTGGTGGACTGCGTCTCCCCCCACTCCCCAGTCGGCAAACACCCCATACAAATTTCAAAAACATACAATTAGCCGACCACTAGCAAAACCCCCGGGGCCCTTTCGCTGTATATCTCCCTTTTGTAAAACCTGGGGGGGGGTTTTTAAAATACGTAGGCTAGATTGACACGACGTGACAATAAGAAGCCATCTTGAAACCCCGTTTGCATGTTAATTAAAAGGGAGCTATTTTTAGACCGAATATTTTAAAGATGGCCGCCAGTTGACAGCTGGCGTGAGCATACTAGCCTTTAACATCAAAGATTACTAAATTTTCCCTTTTGCAATAACGCTTTGTTTTTTTTTTATTCAAAATCATCTGCACAAGCTAAACCATACAAAATCCAGTAAAATACTTTTTTTGCTTGAAAAAAAAAAATTAAAACGCCCAAAACGCCATCTTTAACTGGTTTTTGACGCTTTTAATTTGCTCGCTCGCCCTGTGCGGAAAAATTTGGGCCTGCAAATCTCCTACAAAAGGGGTTTTTTATCTATGTGTAAAACATAGTGAAATAATTTAATCGGAAAAAAAAAAATATAATGATGACTCACTCATTAAGCCGAGCAGCAGCGTCTCCCCCCCACGTCCGCAAAGCGGTGGGCGTCGCTGTTGGTGAACTCTTCGCTGATTGGGTGTTGACGAGGTGATGACGTCACCCTCCGCCCCCCCTCTCTGGGACCCGATCCAGGGGGCACCACAAAGCAAAAAACAAACTAGATTAGCTCACCCGGGGCTAGAACCCCGGTCCCCCACCTGCTTTTTAATTACACTTAAACGTACCACATGAAACATTCGATATCGATGTATCAAAACGTTATTGTTTGTTAAAAACCTTTTTTTATCAAATAATTATTTTAATTGTGAGCCTATTTTTAATAATTTGTGGCCAAATAGCGTCGAAATCAGTCAGATATTTTATAATGTATGATGAATAGTAAAATGAAATAAAAAATCATCAAAAATGATGTAACGATATTTGCGATCTCACAACCGCGTTTTATGACCCGGCACCTCCACCAAAATTACGAAATTTAGCATTTTTCTTTTAAAATGAGATATTTCGATACGAAGCCAAAAATTGATTGATATCGGAAATATTCCCACTTATCGATATACCGAAATTCCCTGACTTTTCCAGGTTTTCCAGGTGGAAAATTATATTTTTCCAGGCTGTAAATTTGGCTTTCCCGCAAATTATAATGGAGGAAAAATTGTTTATAAATTCAATGTCGATTTTGGCGGAAATTTTTAACACCAGACAAGGCAAAATAAGAATTGTTTTTTAAAATTGAGAATTTCTATTTTCAGCAACAAAAAAGGTTGTGAATAACTAAAATATAGATTTTTTGCATTCTAGTAATTCAAAAAAAATCCCTGACTTTTCCCTGACTTTTTTAGATTTATTAAATTCCCTGATTTTTTCAGGTTTTCCAGTCGTGGAGACACCCTGAAGTAAAGACAGGTTGGGGTTGGGTCCTTCAAACCCCATGGCCGTCCGCGGTGGCACAGATGATTAGGGCGCTGGTCCAAAGCGAGTGGCTCTATACGAGGACGTGGGTTCGAATCACGCATAATGCATGGGTTTTTGTCGTCCTTTATCGTCGGGTAAGCAACAGGAATCATCATCATCATCATTGAACCTGACTAACCAAGGGTTCGCGTCTTCGACCCCCGACTCTCGGACAAAACTTGAGCATCGCTCCGATAGATGTCGCCACTAGTCGCTAACTCCCTGGTAGTTGTCACCGTCGCCGCCAGAGTGCACCACCTAGCTGGAGACATTAGTTCGACGCCCGTTAGAGAGCTTAAAATAGACTCATCTGTGTACATGGGCGCCCGCAGGAGGGGGCAAGGGGGCAGTTGCCCCCCTGGCCCTAGCAAGCAGAAGTGCAAATTTGCCCTCTTTTAACGTCTATCCTATTCAGTTATAAAAACTGATTTACAAAGGACAACTAAATAAATCTAATTACATAGATGCAGAAACAACAATAAACTACATTTAAGTAAATATTTGAAATAGTAGTATTACAGCAACAATGCATTAAACACAACAATTTTGGTAACAAATAAAAATGATATTAAATGCATTTAATGAATGAATTAAATATAAAAAAGGGTGGGAAATGAAAAGAAAAGAAAAGAAAAGAAAAGAAAAGAAAAGAAAAAGAAAGGAAAAAAAATTGATTTGAGGATCTTTGATTAAACTTGTAGTACCGGTAGTCAAAATGCGCATGGAAAGTCGATTTCTTTACTGATGAACGTTTGCAAGATAAGCATAGCTTATTATGTCTTTTACTTGCAATAGTTCGTCTTAAGTTTTGAAATGAATACCACTCCATGGAATAATGCGAGTTTTGACCCTCACAATAAAAGACTTGCGAAAGCAAAGATGTGAGGTGGGGTAAAGTCAGATTATCTCAGTGGACAAAAAAGCTAATAACCGTCCAACTCAATGCTAGGAATCTGAAGCCTTTGGCTAAAGAACAAAAAATGGGAGGTAAAAACTGCACAAAAATTACACAATTTTTTCTAAAAAAAACTTGATTATCAAAAATTTCACCTGTGGTGCTATTGTTGGGGGGCAGAGCCCCCCAAACCCCCTATTCTTACCTAACAAAAGTACAAATTGTACAATTTCCCCCCTGCCAAAGTTCCTGCGGGCGCCCATGTATGTGTACTCATTATCACCACATACAAGACAGAAACGTTGATGATTACAGATATTACTTTCAAAACCAATTACTGCAGTAATACAAAAATAGAATTTTTAAATCGCTCTTTCGGTTTCGCACTGCAAATAGGCCTACCGATCGTAATAATAATATGGTGCTTTCATGCATTTTTACTCGGATGATATTATTAGGCCGCTTCGCGTACGCTTTTTTTTAGTCGCGTTGATGGATTAGCTTTTTTGTAAGTTTTTAGTTTGCGTGGGATCGCTTTACTTTTGCAAGTGCTTTTTGAACGCATTGTAGGTGATTGTTGTCAAGTTTCTATTGTAACTTTTTAATTGTTATTATACACCTCAAAAAACTCATATTAAAACCTATCTTTCTTGTCAAAAAAAAAAAAAAACAGAATTCAGAATTCAGAATTCTGGTTAACTTTTTCAACTTTTTCTTCAAAAAGGCAATACATCACCATAACCTTAATGTTCTGTAAAATATGAACGTTGTAGCCCCACCCGTTTGGTCAGAATCGGCCCAAATGTCACGAAAATATCGCACTAAAAATCGAAAAAAATCGTAAAAGTATGATATAGGGCCTAGATGAGAAAGATTTCCTCGATTGTACCCAAAAATGTGGCAAGTCTTATTTCAGAGATTTCAAAGGTCTCCTCAAATTTTCATCAAGATCGCACATGCCGTTTGTCTGGTAGAGAGCGAACAAACAGACAAAAAAACACCCGAGCTAATTTTTTGGGGGGTCAAAGAAATTGAAGTCTTCGCGATCGCTTCGCTCATCCAATTAGTATGTACAATTTTTAGTAAGCAGAAGAATCAGAATTTAACCACAAATCAGACAGAACAACGTGTATATTGTGTGAACTGTGGTTTTCATGGAGATGTATTTCAAACCACTTCTTTTGGCAGACTCTACATTTTCTCGAGTGTTACCAATCTTTGGTGTTACCCGTGAGGTGAGGCACCGTTCTTGGCTGGTCAAACTGTAGTCGCTAGCGAGACTGTAGTCGATAGAGAAGTCACCGGCTTCTTGTCGACATTGCCCATCTTATAAAATGGTCAATATCAAATCTTATCGAGAAGGCTTACGACAATATACGAACTCACAGAAAGTTCTTACTTTTAGTGTAAATCTTTCACCTTTAGAGCGCTCACCTCTCACCCTACTCACTGCTCGGCAGTTTCATTGAGAAGGATGACATCTACAGACCTAATTTGTTGATATTATCGACGTTTATGAAAATTAAGTCTCGCTTTGCAACGGATATTATAATGTAATCCACTAGTGCAAATTTAATAGTGAAGGGGGGAGGGAAACCGATACCGGCACGTAGCCTACTCCTTTCGAAAAGTACCTAGGGGACAAACGGCTTAACGTCCCATCCGAAAGGACGGTGAAACCTCCACTAACCCGGACTGCCGAGCAGACGTCGAGGAGAACGAAGCCGTTACACTAGCTCTCGAACCCTCCATCTGCTCTAACCAGCGATATACGTGAGTTTCAGGGCAGAGCGGTCACCCACTCTACCCCTGACCACGCCCGAAGGTTCTTAAAACTTCGGTGTTCGAGTGGGAACCGGCTAAACAACCGCGGCTAAACCGCTGCTTCAAAGAGATCGTGAAATTGGTCTCTTAAAAACTCATTCAGACCAGGCGTCCATTATAATGGACAAAACAATTTTATTTTATTTTAATTTGAATTGCAGTTTTTTTTTCAATTTGCCAAAAAAAATGTGGAATTCAAATTCACATGTTTTTTATCTCATTTTGAGAGAACGAATAGTACCTTTTTTAGAGAACATTACAAATAGAAATCTGCAAAAACGGTAAAAAAAAAAGTTTGTTGGAGTTGCCCCGGAAATTTTATATATTTCTAGTATTGCTAGTAGGTATTTGAGATATAAAAATAAAAAATATGAAAAATTCAGAAAATATACTAGTTTAAGAAATGCACTTATAATACACATTCGAAGACTAAAGATTGCTTTTATACAAAATCCAAAATATCCCAAATATCCTTAAAAATTTACATTTGTTTTCTCTCCTTCTTTGGTCCTATGTTAGTGTATGTTCTATCATGAAATAATTTTAAATTTTGTGGAATTAATAATGGCCTGAATGAGTAAATGTGTGAGGTGAGCGTTCTGCAGAGAATATGATAAGCATATTTGAACAAAACTATAAGGACTTTCTTCGAATATTACATATTGTCGGTGGGCTTCTTGAGCTGACATGAAGTTTAGTCTAGTCAGTCAGCTCGTGGCTGAGAGGAGGGGGGGAAGTGTCCCCAGGTTGACCACACTTCCCACACAACTTCCCCAGTCTTTCTCAGAGTTTCACCTACAGTTGGCAGCTCTGAATGAAAAGTTATGATGACTGAAACTCGCATGTGGAGGGGGGGGGGGGGAAGCTACACGGTACACCCCTCCCACCCCCACGGAACATTCGTCAAGAGTCACTTTTCTTTATACTTTTCAAAGTTTTCCAACTTAACTTCTGGACATATTCTTTTTTGTCTAAGATATTGTATGAAAACAATATCAACTTTGCACAAACAATGAAAAAAGGAAACTAGATTCAGTTTACGTTTAACCTGTACATAAAATTGGCGATTCGTTCAGTTTTTCCTTTGCAATATTAAACAAAACTACAGCAATATTATACGAAGTGGTTCCAATAATTAAAACTCGGAACTAGAAAGAGAAATATAATTCAGAACTTAAAAAAAATCCATCCCGATTGGGGTTCGAACCCGAGTCTCCCACATTCCAGGTAGGCACCTTAGCCAACTAGACCACCTCGCCGCCTGCCCGGAATGTGGGAGACTCGAATTCGAAGCCCGATCGGGATGGGTTTTTTTTACTTCTGAATTGTATTAAATATTAACAATTCCATTCCCGACTAACCAAACCGAGAAATAGAAAGAGAAAGAAAAACTTAATAATCGTCTAGTCGAGTGTGACTGGGGAAATCGACACACGCCACGCGCTAGCACTGTGCCATGCCGGGCTAGGTCGTAAAGAAGGAAATACATGAATGTGCAGTGATAAAAGTCGCGGCTTGAGTCGTGTACAACACGCTATTTATAAACGTTCTCGCGCTGGCGCAAGTGAGAACATAACATCAAGTAATTAGCCTTAGCCGGGTTGCAGCAGAGTTACCATTAGCCTACACTAATTGACTGGTAACGATAACGGGAAGACGGTAACGTTAATGGGGAGGTCTTTACTCTTTGCCATATGCCGGCAATGCTAATTTTGCTACTTTCACGTACCTTTTTTACCCAAACTATTCGATGAATTTTGCTACAATTTTGAGGGTGTGTTTAGGAACACATTCTACATGAGCCCGTCTAATTTTTTAAATTTAAAAACAAACATCAAAAGTTTGAATTTTAATGAAAAATTCCCATTTATAACATTGACATTACAAAAAATAATAAACCAATCAAGTTTTTTTGATAGGGGTTGTGTATTGATGTTGTATTTGATACTGTATTTTTGTCATATGCTGGCAATGCTAATTTTGCTACTTTCATATACCTTTTTTACCAAAACTATTCGATTAATGTTGCTACAACTTTGAGGGTGTGTTTAGGAACACGTTCTACATGAGCCCTATAAACATTAACCCATTTTTTTTTTAAATTATAAAAAACATGCAAAAGTTCAAATTTTAATGAAAAAAAATCATTAATTATAATATTGATATCACAAAAAATAATAAACCAATAAGTTTCTGTGGTATAGGAGAAAAGGGTACATATGTGTCAAAAATATATTATTCTGAGAAAAACAGGTTTAAAATTGAACTGCTTATTACGAAGTGTGGTTGCTATGGCTATCAACAAACAAAAATACAACTTTAAAAAATATGAATTAAGCATACTGGATCGTCGGATCTCAATGAAGTAAAGTATTTTACACTCAGAAATTGTTATAGAATAATAATATACAAAAATCGAAAATCAAATTTTGGTAGGTTGGTTCACCTATACCTGGCCTTAAGAGTAAAGACCCCTCCAATATTAAAACCCCACGAAATAACAGTGTTATACTCGTAGATTATCAAGGACGTGGTTGATTGACGATGTAGTTATCATGCATGAATAAAATACCAATACAGATAATCGTCAAGGTATTTCAATTGAAAATGCATTTAATTAAATAGTTCACTTATTCAATATTTTACAGGGTTCTTGAAATAGGTCTATTATTTAAAAAACTAATTTCACGTGGTTTTGTAATTCAGTGGGGGTAGTCCGCCTTCAAGGGGCTATTACCCACCCAAAAAAATATTTACCATATAATCTATAGCATAATACTACACTAAAATGACCGTTTAAAAAAGTACATCTAGTAACTGTGATTTTACACCAAATTTTCAATTTTTTTAATCCAGAAATTTGCGAAAATATGTTTTTGGGAAATTTATTAAATCAGCTTTAACCTGCTTCTTTTTTGTTCCGCATAGATACTAGAGCACCGTACCAATCTAAAATGCCCCTTTATAACATCGTGTCTTGAAACTATGCACAAAGTTACACTCAAACTCGCAAAAATAAAAATATGCATTCCAAAATCACACCCCTTCTTGGTAATCCGCATATTTTGACCGAACCACTTACCCAAATTACAAAACAAAATATAAAGGATTTACAGAAAAGGCTGTAAAGTACGTCAATAATATCCGATATTTTTTTGATAAAATCCTCCAAGGTCACGGGGCATAAAGATTGTCTCCATGTTATTTCTAGCTTGAAAAATACCAAGTTTGACATTTTTGACGCGGTATTGTAACAAGTACCGTAGCAGGATCCTGTTACAGTTGGTTGTAACCAACACAAATGATTAACTGTTCGAACAAATGCGATGATTTCTTACCTATCCCGATCTTCTAGCACATGAAAAGATTCTGGAGTTTTAAACTCAAACTTTACTTTCAGGCTCGATAAACTATACGGTACCTTCAAAGAGATCGTCTTAATATTTCCGTAATAAATCACCTCTTGTAGGTCGACAATAATGACAACATCTATGTGAACACCGAATGCAACTAATTCGAGTTTCCTTACTCAGTCAGACCAGGCGTTCATTACAACGGATATAACGAATTTTGAATTTTGTTTAAATGAGATTTACAGTTTTTTTCAATTTGACAAAAAATGTAGAGTTCAAATTCACTTAATTTTTATCTCATTTCGATAGGACTAATAGTATCTTTTTTTAGAGAAGATTGAAAATAGAAATCTGGCAAAAAAAGTATTAGTTTTTTTTTACCGGAAATGTAATATATTTCTAGTATGCTGGTATTTGAGATACAGAAAATCCAAAATATGCAAAAAAAAATCGAGTTTAAGATACACTTATAATATAATTTACATATGAACATAAAACGTTGCTTTTATTTAAAATCCAAAATTTCACATCATTCCTTATTTTACAATGAAAAATATTAAAAAATTACTATTTTTATTTTAAATTGAATGTTAATTATGGTCTACATGAGCTAACATGTTTTGTAACACAGTTTTACTACGTAAGTCTTATTTAGGCTACATTACTTATCGTCACACGCAACATGCCATCGTTCAACGCCAATATTGAAACGATATTCGATTCTCTAAGAGCTAAAACATAATATATCGTTTTCTTTAGATTTTTTGTCATGTGTTAGAAAATGCACTTTGAAAAATTAATTCTAATCCATGTTCATTGAAAGTAGAATTGTGAGGAAGAAAGGCTATTTTTACGTTTTGTTTTTTTAGAAATTTCTTAGACGCTCCTACGTTGTCCCACCGCAACCCTCGAACCTATAGCTCCAAGGAAGGACCCTCAGGACCACAGGACCTCGTATCCTGCAGGACTCACAACACAACGCAACACACCTCACTGCACTCTAACTCACTGCACTCTAGTTCACACTCTACTGAGCCTCACGGATTGCACCAATCAGAGCGCTCCATCTGAGGCGTCATCCTTATCACGACAGACACGCCCCCCATCACGGAGATTCTGTTACATCGACAGATGATACATTAGTTCTTTTGTGAACACTGTGTTATCACTGTTTACAAGAAATTCTAGATTGAATTAAGTATATATTTTGTTTGTTGGTTTGTTGTTGTATTTATTTGCAACTGTACTAAGTACCACAATGGCAAATACAATAGGACAAGAATAATACAGAGTAGAACGATAAAAATATAACATGTAGATGCGAATGAAGTAGAACAAGATTATGTACAAATTAAAACATTATTTCACAACAAATTAGTTCAAAAACTAAACAATCACCGAAATACAATAATTTATAGCTATAATAGCCTATATATGTATTTTGTTTCATAAATGTCGATAAAAAATGCATTCAATTGATACTGAACATGACAAATTTATCCTCACTTTGAAATTGGAGGACATAATCAACTAATTAATTGTAATTAATCAATTAAGAGTTCCATTACTAAGAACTCATCGCGAAACCAGTTGATTTCGAAATTATCTTTGCAAAATCTATATAAAATAGGATATGTTTGTGCTGGTATCACATTTTGCCCTATAGTTGTGTTTGAGAAGACACTATACGCCGTTCATTACATTTCTAATTACAGATGTCACATTCCTGAATATATTTATTACAATAAAGATTGTTAAAAATTGATCCCAAAAGGCGTGCGCTTTTCCCTCCCTATAGCCGCAGGAAGCAACTTTAAACTTTAAGCTTCCAGTGAGGAGAAAACCTCGGAACTAGAAGTGAAAGTGTTTGTCGTTTAGCACAGGAAAGCAAAGCCGTGTTCTAAACTCAATGACTTATTAAGGGATGCGGGGGCTAGATCGAGACCAGGCAGGAATCTGGGAGTAGCGAGCAGAGAAGCAGGGAAATATAGAAAGCCTAGGACTCAAACTGAGAAAGACACTTGGAAGGCGTGAGTGAGATAAAAGTCTAGAAGCATAGGGGAAGCAATAATGAAAGGGATGCAATTAAATTGATTGAAATAGAAAGCAGGAAGAATACAGAGAAAGTAAACGGGAATGTACTAAATTTGAACACAAGAATGAAGATTCGCGTTCGGTGGTTTCTTCCGCGAAAGTTTGATTACTCCCTGATTTGCTGTTTCTAGTTTTGGCAAACCTAATAATCGTTTGAGTGGGTTCGTCTAATGAATCAGTTTTTTTTCTTTTCATTCCCCACCCTTTTTTATTTAGTTCATTAATTAATTGCATTTAAATATCCTTTTTGAATTTGTTACCAAAACTAGGGAAACGCCAAAGTCGTTGTTAGACGAGTGAGTGAGCCATGTGTTGAGTACCCGGTAACATTCCTTTTCTTCCCCCTACCTTTGGCCTCCCTAGCCTATCATAGGCTACAGTGGAGCATTATGGCCTAAGCTATGACCTAAACTTAAATAGGCCCTACCCTATTATTTATACGAATATTATAATCAAACTTAAATGCAAATGTTCCGGCGCACTCAACACATGGCTCACTCACTCGTCTAACAACGACTTTGGCGTTTCCCTAGTAATATTCGTATAAATAATAGGGTATTTAAGTTTAGGTCATAGCTTAGGCCATAATGCTCCGCTGTAGCCTATGATAGGCTAGGGAGGCCAAAGGTAGGGGGAAGAAAAGGAATGTTACCGGGTACTCAACACATGGGGCTCACTCACTCGTCTAACAACGACTTTGGCGTTTCCCTAGTTTTATAAACAAACAGAAAGCACGCCAATTAATGGCGGCGTAGAATGTGTTTTTGTTTGCAAAAATAACAAATTAAACACGGCCCATACTATGTTTTAATTATTCCTGTTTGATCTTTAATTGTTTGTACCAAGACAGTGATCAAAATCCACGAATCTCAATGGAGTTTCTACAAACCATGGATGTAACTATTTTAAGTCCATGCACAAACCAATCGTATCTTCTGTCGGTAAACGCAAATTTGTATAGTATAAAAATTACAAAAGACATAAAAATTGTATGGGATTATTCATGTACATCGTACTTTATTTTGCATGCCAACCATCTAGGTTAATAATATTAATTACAAATAAATAAGTAATTTCTGTAGTGTTTTAACATTGCAGAATAGTATAAGAACCATAGCCAGTACGAGAACGAGCTAAGATTGCAAGGTTTACTCAATCTCCGTGCGGAGTTTTGGGTAATCTTGAGCGTGCAAGTTTCGATGCATCTTGGCCAGTGCCGCGCACCTCTTGACATTCCAAAAATTATAATTCTTCCCGAAAAAACATTGTTGTTAAAATAGAACCGTACACATTTAAGCCCATTTATAAATTATTATTTACCTACCTAAGGTCTCCCTAGCCTATCATAGACTAAAGTGGTGCATTATTACCTTACAGTTGACGTGCCCTTATACCAACTCAACTTAAAACCTTATTATCTATACCGATATAATTATCAAACTTAAATGCAAATGTTGCCGTGTAAATCAACACATGACTCGCTCACTCGTCTAACAACGACTTTGGCGTTTCCCTAGTCGAGTTGGCTAAAGCGCACTTATAGCCGAAATGTGGGAGACGTGGGTTTTAAAGGTCGGGTAAGATTTTGTAATTTCTGGATTGTTTTTTTTAAATTATTTAACATGTTTTGAAATGCATATAACGCAGTGTAGTCCATCATCTGTGACAATACTACGGAAAAAATGGCCAGTAGGAATACGTGAAAATATTGCAAGGTTTACTCAATCTACGAGCGGAATTTGGGGGTACCTTGACGTCCAACATTCGATTAACCTTGGACACGGCATTTCACAGCCAGGTAAATAACAAACAAAATATATTATTTCAAAATGAAAACCATTGTCGTTAAAATAATTCCCATACATTTCAACGAATTTTTCAGTTTTTTATTTCTTGCAGGTTTAAATCGTAACAGATTGTGCTCATTTTGTTAGCAGTCCTCAGTTACCTGGTCACTGATGTCTGTTTAAAATTTCAGCTCGGTCTATTTGGCCGTTCGGCCGTATGAGCCTGGACAGACAGACATTTAACATTTAACAGAATTAATCACGACCAAGGACCGATCGAGTAGCGTTGTAGACTACGTTCGCTGCGCTCACTCGTCTAATTATTGTGTTTTATTTAATACATTGTTGTTGTAATAATATTACTATTTCAAATATTTACTAAACTGTTATAGTTCATTGCTGTATCTGCATCTATGTAAGTAGATTTATTTAGTTGTCCTCCTTAGTAAATCGTTTTTTTAACTGAATAGGATAAACGTTAAATTAATTAATTTAATATATTTAAAAAACGATTGATAAAAATTAAATTGAGAACAAGGGCGTTGGAATAAAAGGCTGTGGTGTGGAAGGGTTAAATATAGAAATCAGGACAAGTACAGAGAAAGCAATGGAGAAAGAGAGTGGTAGTGAAAGGGAGAACGAATGAGAATTGAGAAAGCCTGAATAAATAAACAAATTCTTCTCACTCCCCTCAGCTACAGAAGTCGAGAAACTGTGTTGACTTTACATAACATTCTTCGTTGGGCGAGGTTTTCGCAAATCTCCTAGTTAACCAAGACCCAGTGAAACGCATTGTCTAAAAATAAAACTATTGAAGAGGTTTCTGTCAGCGCGCCAAATGGCTGCGATGTGAAGTCACCACTAAATGCACGGGACTGTCCACGCTATAGACGCATCCCTTCCCTGTTGCTAGGACCGTCTCATAGTCATAGCAATGTGATTGACTGAGGCTGACGTAGTCTGAGTCTGACTGAGGATGAGTCTGACTGAGTATGTCAGACCCCTTCATTTTTACCCTTTTTGTATTTAATTCATTATTAATTGCATTTAATATCTTTATGAATTTGCTACCAAAATTATTGTGTTTTAATAATACATTGTTGTTGAAATATTAGTATTTTTAAAACTTCACTCTTCGCACGTTCAAGCTATGCTTGGCTTCGGAAAGGAAGGTTGTGATACTTTAAATATTGAGAATGGTATTAATTTGTATTGCATTATGAGGTCACCAGAACTCTGCCCCCTGCAAGAACCATAAGTTTTTTCCCAAGGTTCCTTACCTTTGAAAAAGTACAAAAAAGGGTTCTCTTTGTAAAATTTTCAGAGGGAATGGGACACATTTGGCAGTTGGCACATAGCTGTTTGCTCGGCCAAGAAGCATCCGACGAATATAAAGTTTTGCAAATTTTTCAATGCATTGACTGCCCTACATCCGTAGTTTTTTTTTATTTGGTCTTAATCAGTCAGAAAAAAATCACGAATATAGTTAATTTTGGACTTTTCAACAAATTCGAAAGTCGCGTAAAACAATTTATTTATTATAAAATCTTTTAAGAAATTTTAGAGACCAATATTTCTACTTTCGTGCCTTATGTTCAAAATTTTCAAACACCTATGGTGCCCGTCAGCCGAGCGAACAGCAATTTGCCTAAAACGCATGCCCTACAAGTAGTGTAATAGTTTTTAAGTAATAGTTAGTAAGTTAGTTTCGGGCTGCGATGGACATGGACAGTGGACTACATCGTCAAACCAACCAGGTTGGGGTCGAGGCCAAAGCGAAAGGTTTGATCATATTTAACGTTTTGAACGCATGTAAACATGTTTAAAATGTAATCATGTAAATATGGTAGTTTGCTCTCTCTCTCTCTCTCTCTCTCTCTCTCTCTTCTCTCTCTCTCTCTCTCTCTCTCTCTCTCTCTCTCTCTCTCTCTCTCTCTCTCTCTCTCTCTCTCTCTCCACTGTGTTGTTTTATTTATTTATTTATTTATTTATTTATTTATTTATTTATTTATTTATTTATTTTGATAATCAGTAGTATTTAGTAGTAATATGAATTTATCTCTCTTCTACAGTAATGACGTTGCACCTAATCTTTGGTGCAGTACACTCTTAGGAATGAATGAGATGTGAATGATTGTGAATACACACGGAGGCTTATATTTTCTTAAAAAAATTGTTTTGTGCTAACAACGCACATACACAACTAAGTACTATAACAGTAATATAAGTTCATTATTATGTAAATAACCTTATATACATGTATTTTGTAAATCTAGTTTCATTTCATCATTCATATGAAAAATTCTTTGTTTACTTTCATATCTAGGATAAGCTGTAACAATTAAATTTAATTATTTTTGTATGTATCACTAAAATCAGGTTGGATGGAAGATAAGGCTTCACTAGCCTTAATCCCGCCTTAATAAAGACGTCAATCAATCAATCAATCAATCAATCAATCAATCAATCAATCAATCAATCTCTCTCTCTCTCTCTCTCTCTCTCTCTCTCTCTCTCTCTCTCTCTCTCTCTCTCTCTTATTATGCCACACTTTGACTACTGCGACATAGTATACAACGACTTGACTGAGGACCTCTCTATTCGTTTACAAAGGGCACAAAATTCTTGCGTTCGTTTTATCCTAGGTATTAAGAAATCAGATCACATCACACCCGGTTTTAGACAACTAAATTGGCTTCGATTAAATGACCGCCGAAATCTTCATTCTGTTTGCCTCGTTCATCGAATTTTATCATCATCTGAACCATCATACCTCGCTTCAAATTTTGAGTATTTGCATTCAAATCACAATTTTAATACCAGGTCACGATCAGGCACACAATTAGCGTTCCCCATTCACAGAACTAGTCTTCTTGATAATTCAGTGACGATAAATGCTATAAGGCGTTGGAATGCTTTACCTGTGGAGATCAGGGATGCACATCAGAATAATTATCACGTCTTCAAAAGTAAGGTTACGTCATTATATTATACTTCAAATGTCAGTTTGCCTGAAAGCTAATATAATTTAATTTAATATCCTATTAATCTGTGCTTAAATGTAAAAGTGCATGGCAAAACTCACATGTCAAATTATTGTTGTTTTTGATCTTGCAATTAATTATATTTGTGTATTTGTGTCAAAATTTAAAGCGTATAAAAGAGATGGATGAATGTGTGTATGAATGACCGCCCTTTGTATTCAAGTGAATTTTATATATGTTAAATATTAATTTGGGTTTTAATATTTTGTAGTGTTCTAGTAGTAGTGTATAGTAATCTGTCATACTATAATTTGTATCAATTTGTATCAAACATTTTAAAAGTTGGATGTAAGAAAAGGCCTCACTGGCCTTAATCCCGCCTCTAATAAAGTCCTTAATCAATCAATCAATCAATCTTACACACTCGTATATGTTTGTAATTTCGAGGGCACCCCTTGGATACGCATCTGGTGATGAAAGCTTCACACCGTTGGTTCACTCAATACGACGCAATACAGGAGTGGGTCCTAACTAATGGCTTCTCCTAGGTCGTCCCAGTCATAAAACACATAAGTTCTTGAAAACAAGCCAAGTAAATTCCAATTCCCCGAGTAGTTAAACGCTTAGTAAATCATCTCTGATGAGGAAGGGTTCTCGACTACGAACCAGGGCCACGTGGCCACGTGGTGGTCAAGTCTCTTGGATCTACTCAACTGAAGTAACGCGAGATGGATTCTACGATCTCAACTCACCGCATAGTCTACTCATTAGTAGGTCCATCGATATTAAACCCCTATTGTAGGCTAGATTAGCAGTCTCCAATACTCCGCACAGGCGCGAGCGTAGCAAATTGAAGCGTCGAAAAGCCAGTTCAACATGGCGATTTGGCGTTTTAATTTATGCTTTTTCAAAGCAATGAAGTATTTTACTGGATTGTTTGATATGGTTTTAGCTTGTGCAGCATGGGAATGAACAAACAGAAACAATAAGACGTTATTGCATAAGGGAATTTAGTAATCATTTGATGTTAAAGGCTAGTATGCTCAGCTGTCAAACTGACGGCCATCTTTAAAAATATTTTGGGCTACAAATAGCTCCCATTTAATTTAAATGCAAACTGGGATTTCAAGATGGCTTCCAATTGTCACGGAAGTGGACCAATGACTGCTAATCTAGCCTATAGTAGTTAAATATCAATGAGTAGGCCCTACATCTATATGTTGGAAGCTAAGATGTTGGAATGGTATAATAGTCCGTGGCATAGCTGGAGATATCCAAGGAATACTTCATTTTAGTATATAAAAACATTAAATTTGGCAATGGCCACTCAAACATTTACACAGAAACCCCTAAAATCCAAGATAGCAGCCTAAAATTTATTTTTCTCTAATCAGGGTCCGACATATTATGCTGAATTGAAATTCACCATAAAAAATGTCATGCTTATATACTAAAAATTAAGTATTCTGAGGCAATGCCGCCAGACTAATAGTAAGTCCACAAAAAAAAGGTTTTTCGCTAGAATTAATATTTGAAACGCTTGCACAGTTGGTCTGTACTCTATATGTACGTCGTTGCTGCATGTGGAGGTTGATGTTTCCATGCTGGTCAAGTTAGATTAACATTCAGCCAGGCATAGGTTAACAGTTCATTACCATTAGTATGGAGGTCTCGTGTAGGGTGCATCGTTGCATCATACTACACTCGCAGACACTTGGGTGCGACTTGCACTTGCTGCACCCACGAATAAGGCGAGAGTGTAGGTTCGGGGTGATGGTTTATACGTTTTAAGGCAATTCGACCGCGTATTTCTATTTTCCCAAATACACTACCAAGTCAAAATGTAGTGATTGGCTTTGAAACCTGGCTCTTTTAGAAAATCAAAACTATTTTTTTCATAATTATTCAATTATCATTATCATTATTTTTAAAAAAAATGATTTTCTAATAGTGCCAGGTTTCAAATCCATTCACTATATTTTGACTTGCTAGCATATTTGGGGAAATAGAAAACGCGGTCGAATAGCCTAGATAATGAGCTATTGAGCAAACCATATTTAATGCAAGAAGCAGGGGTTATTTTTCTCTGCAAATTTGAAACTGAAGGTTGTTAAATGTTAAGATAGCATGCACATGGGCACGGGTCTACCAGACTACCAGAGAACATTTTATACATATGCTGATTGTTTACTGAACGTGAATATGCCATAATAACATTGTAAAAATTAACCAAACTTTGATGGAAATTCTGAGGCGCATTTCAAATGTGGAACATTGATCCAGAATGTATTGTTTTACCGTCTCTGGATTTTTAAAATTAAAACTAACGGTTGACCCGAGTTAATTTAACCGCCTTTCGAGATGTCATTGCATTGGTATAGTGCCCGCTGAAACTAGAGGCGTCTCCGAGACTGCTGCACGCGACGCATAATAAGTACACTATAGCCCTATTGACGGCAAGGTTCATTAGGACGCAGTGAATGTGATAATGACCGAGACTAAATGCGATAACTGGAAACGACTTTGACCAATCAACAAACCGTCATTGTTCTTCGTCCAGTCTCGCCAACTGCAACAACTTGTTTGTCAATGCTCGGCCGACTGAGGCCACAGGTGTTTGAAATTTTGAGCATATATCACGAAAGTGGAAATATAGGGCTCTGCAGTAACACAATTCCAAATTTTTGTTTTTAAAACTAGGGAAAACGCTAAAGGTCCGCCGCGTTGATGGATGAGCTTTTTTTAGTTTTTAGTTTGCGTGGGATAGCTATACTTTCGCAAGTGCTTTGCTTTGCTGCCTATGCATTGTAGGTGATTGTTGTCAAGTTTCTATTGTTAATTGTCAATTGTTATTATTTACCATAACAAACTTATATTAAAAGCTTTATTTCTATGGTTACTGGCTATTTTTTCAACTTTTTCTTTCAAAAGGTACTACATCACCATAACCTTAATGTCAATGTATAATATGAACGTTGTAGCCCCACCCGTTTGGTCAGAAATGGCCCAAATGGCACGATAATATCGCACAAAAAATCGAACAATAATCGTAAAAGTACGATATTCATGAGAAATATTTCTTCGATTGTACCCAAAAACAATACACCTCTAAGTTCAGAGATTTCTAAGGTCCCCTCAAATTTTTATTCAGATCGCATAATATGCTGTTTGCCCGGTAGAGAGCGAACAAACGAAAAAAAAAAAAACACCCGAGCTAAATATTTTGGGTGGTCAGTGAAATTGAAGTCTTCGCTTCGCTCATCCAACAATTTTGATTTTTTTAAATTTGAATTACAGTTTTTTTCAATTTAGCCAAAAAAAATCTATAAATTTTGGAATTCAAATTCACATGTTTTTTATCTCATTTTGATAGTATGAACAGTACCTTTTTCGAAAAGATTTAAAATAGAAATCTGCAAAAACGGTTAAAACAAGATTTGTTTTTGTTTCCAGGAAATTAAACTAATTTCTAGTATTGCTTGTATTTGAGATAGAAAATCTAAAATATGTAAACAAAAATCAAAAAAAATCTTTTAAAAATGCACATAATACATTTGAACATAAAACGCTGCTTTTATTCAAAATCCAAAATTACCCAAAATTCCTTAAAATAAGATAAATTTTTATTTAAAAAAAATGGTCCAATGTGAGTGTATAATCTATCATGAAATAATTTTAAATTGTATGAAATTAATTATGGTCAAAATGAGTTATATTAAATGAGCAAGAGTGTCTGGTGTGTTGTCAACCTCTGGTGAGACGTTATATTATAGTGACCTTGGCGATAGTGGATTCATTCACTAAAATACGCTATTGTGCGAAGTGAGATAACACGCGTCGATCTTTGCTCTGTCGTAAAGATAAGAATTACGTTACAAACATCACATCAGTCTTCCTGGCGTTACATAACTGTGTGACAGATGTGGCTCGACGCTAGCACACAGGCAGCACCTAGAGCAAGTCATGTCGGCGTGTACCCTACAGAACATTCCTTTTATTCTTCCTCACTGCAACTTACAGAGTTATATGTAAAAACAAATGCAGAGTTCTGTCTTTGTGTCTGTCTGTCTGTCTGTCTGTCTGTCTGTCTGTCTGTCTGTCTGTCTGTCTGTCCGTCGGTCTGTCTGTCTGTCTGTCTGTCTGTCTGTCTGTCTGTCTGTCTGTCTGTCTGTCTGTCTGTCTGTCTGTCTGTCTGTCTGTCTGTCTGTCTGTCTGTTCCTCGCTTCACTCAACCCAAGTGCAGTCGGTATCTTGAATTCAAAGATTCTGAAATGTCCCTAGGGATCTGAAACAAGGGGAGCTTTGTTCCTCCTGCCTGGAAGTCGGGAGGGAGGGTGTTTAGAAGTCAAACTCTTCCTCAGTCTACTACCTTGCTGTTCGCTCGGATGACTGACACTTTCCTAAACATAATTTGAAATAATTTGAAACAATCAAATATTACTTAGTTTTTTCGCACTTGTAAACCAGCTTAGAGTTTTTTTTGTATTTTTTTTTTTTTTTAAGTTTGCGTAGGCCTAGTATGAAAAAACTATTTGAAACGTAGAAATGTTATCTAGTGAACAACCTCCCACAGACCCCATGGGGGGAGGACGCAAGTGGTCCGAATGTTTAGTAAAGAAATGTCTCTTGATCCCGACCTCACCCAGTAACACAAGAGTAACGAGTGTTCATGTTCACTTGTCGCGCCCCCTCTGGGTTGCGCCATCACATCCCGTGTGGTGACGTCACGGCCTGTGACCTCACCGCTGACCTAGTGCACCAATCAGACGACCCTGAGATCATCTCAGATGTTGGCGGCATTTTATATCTTGCTACGAGTAACAAAACTTGAAGTAAATGCACTGTTAGCCAAGCTCGGGACAACTTTCTTTACAATGTTAATTGCCCATTTAAAAAAACGCTTGATTGTCAAATCCAGCTAACTTCACATACAGATCGTACCGTTTTTTTACCTTTAATTTTCATCCCAAAATCTGCATTTTGGGAGACTGTTCACAAAGGAAGAGCGTGACGATATAAAAGCCGATTTTGAAATTTCAAATAATTGTCTCTTACACAAAATTAGAAAATTACTACAAATTAACTGTTTGGTGTCACATTTACGGTCAGTTGATAAGAAAAGTGAGCAGTATTTGCAAAATGTGCCTTAATACCAACTATCACACATTCTTACTTAACATTTTGGTGCAAACCACAACCCGATAGGACAAACGATAGAGCTTCCAACTGATCCTGACTTTACCTCTGCGCTCTGCGTCAAAGCCTGGTTTTCTCGAGCATTTCCATAGATAGTGATTTAAATGTAATGATGGTAAAAATATGTATCTAGCTCATACATAATCAGAAGTAGAAATTACAAACATGTGTTAGTTTGTTCGTACGGTAATAATTTGTACTGTAATGTAATAATGAATATAATTTACTATCTAACAATACATAGCCTATAGAATTTGTTAATGAAAACTAGGTATGTAGCCTATACATGCAACTTACTCTGTAGTTGCATAATGCCCTAATAAAAAAGTTTCGAAACTAAAAAAAAAAAAAAAAATTGGTCGAAATAAATCAAACTTTAGCTATATTTATTTAAACTAAATGTAAACAAAACATCAAACAGTGTGACCATAGCCTATTTATTTTAAGTTCTTTTTTAAGCTTAGATCTATATGCTAGTATGCCCTTTAGAAGTTTAAGCCTATTTACAAACAACTTGTTTTCTAAAAAATACACCAAACATATGTACAGTCAGGGTCATATATAAATCAAGAGGTCTGAAAGATACCTCTTTCACCGACATCTCGTGGTACTTCTTGGTGTAATTATTTATATCGCCCTGTGAACTGCATTGTCGACATAAATAAGAAACATGGCTGATAATGTCAAAGGAAAATTCTCTATTCACCAGAGAAACTATCAAGCCTAGAAGAAATATAACATGGAACGTAAAGAGAGCATCTTACTATATCGAGACCTTGGCCTAGGCATAGCATTAAGAATATTCCTTAGTTCTTATATTTGCCTTAGTTTCTAGTTAATTCGAATAATTCTATCTTAGCTGTCAAGTCTTATTTGCAAACCACCAAAGTTTGTTTTATGCTTTTGTTTTGAGAAAATTGTATTTTTCTTCTGACTGCCTTCTAGATATTGACTATTTTGTTGACCAAGAGTCTTTAAAGCCTAACTCAAATAAAATT
>JAMZAV010002478.1:0-97540 GCA_024449915.1 Sweltsa coloradensis
AGTTATGTAGGATTGCTTATGTGTTTGTTTTTAATGTAATTTTTTTTTTACCTTCATAAGCTCTTATAATTGATTTTGCTTTTCTCTTTGTTTGTTCATTATTGCTTTGATTATGATATAAACAATGTATTTTCAACTATATTTTCTGCCTAGATTGTCTGGTTGCCGCCCAATGATGGAGCTTGCAACTTGATTTAGGTGTCCTGTATCATTGCTGTGATCAGTTTGACATGAAATTTTTTAAATAATTATATATCTGATATAATTATATATATGAGTCAAGATTTGAACACAAAAATGAAGATTGAACCCAAGAATAAAGATTTCGCGTTCGGTGGTTTCTTCCGCGAAAGTTTGATTATACTCCCTGATTTGCTGTTCCTGATTTTTGGCAAACCTCATATTCGTTTGAGTGGGATCGTCTAATAAATCAGTTTTTTTCTTTTCGTTTTTTTTTTTTAATGTTTTTTTTTTTTTTTTTTTTTTTTTTTCTTTTCTTTTCTTTTCTTTTCATTCTCCACCCTTTTTTAAATTTGATTCATTCATTGAATGCATATAATATCATTCAATTTGTTACCAAAATTCTTGTGTTAAATGCATTGTTGTTGTAATGCTACTATTTCAAATATTTACGAAAATGTAATTTATTGTTGTTTCTGCATCTATGTAATTAGATTTATTTAGTTGTCCTCCTTTGTAAATCAGTTTTTATAACTGAATAGGATAGACGTTAAATAAATAAATAAAAAAAAAATAAAAAAAAAAGTGTATTGTGGAATGTGGGAGATCCGTGGTTCGATTCCCGGTTGGAGCGGACTTTTTTAATTTCTGAATTGTAGTAAATAATAACCACGTTGAATGGTGTACCTTGGTGAATGTAAGTTTGAAATTATTTTGAGGTGGCAATATTGGCCCTGGAAGCCAAGTCTTGAGACCACTCGTTTCGAGTCGAGAAGTGAGTCGAGTCGCTCATTCTATGTCACCGGTGACTTGGGGTAAACGATAATCGCCGAATCGGTAGTCTTGGGACCATTTTCACGGCTTGAGGCTCCGCCCCCAACAATCCCATAGTGACCAATAGAAAGCTTTGTTACAAAATAAAATCGATCAAAATCACAGCTAGTTAGATTGAAATAATCGATCTCTTTATTATGAAAGCTGTGCTATTTTGTTTTTGTATTGTTGTTTTGTTGTTGTTTTTGAAAGGTAGGCCTAGATATCCAATGTCAGATAATTTTTTAAATGGAAATATTTAATTTAAACTTGGTGTTTGATCAATTTGGAAAGGGGTGATGCATGTATTAATACGGGTACGTTAATTTGCCGGTTGCTAGCTCACCGTGTTACATCTATAATTGCATTTACAACGTTTAACTAGATTGATATGTCACAATTTATAACTACCAAATCAATAACAAACTGTTTTGATCGTCTCAAATCGACAAAGTTCACAAGTCACCACCAAATACCTCGTGGTTTGAAACGTGAAAAAACATACGTTCCAAGTCACCGTGCGACTCGTGAACTTGTCCCCAAGACTACCAATTTGGCAATTTTGAGCGACTTGGAGGAATTTCTCGACTCAGAACGTGTGCGAGTTGAAACGAGTGGTTTCAAGACTTGGCTTCCTGTACCGGATCAGAAAAATTTGAAAAAAATTGTTTTGATTTTCTAAAAGAGACAGGTTTTGAGCCATTCACTATATTTTGACTTGGTAGCATATTTTGGAAATTAGAAAAACGCAGTCGAATAATCTTAACAAACTCTGGGGTATGGTTGTGGTTCCAAGCCCATCCTCTAGTTCAAGGTAGGAAGTACAAACCTCTTCAGGTTCCTCCGGTTCCTCCTCCACCGGGACCTCGTCGATATCCACGACCTTGAGATACATCGGCTTCAATACGAGGACTACGTCGCGGTGTAACCTCGCCAGGAAGTCTTGCATGAGGCTGGGCTGAATCTCGCGACAGAATGCACTTATATCGTGCAGTTGGAGGGAAGCCTGTAGAAGAAACAACACGCACACTGTGGTAATTGAGGCAATAAACGGATGTGGACTGTAGATTGAACTGATAAAATGCACAATGATACTTCACTCAAGTTTGTATTGTTAAATGTATGTTTTATGTTTACCATATACAGCAAAAACAACCTACGTATCTTGAACAAAACAGTCTCGCCACAGTTGAAAACATTGTGAAAAGGTTTGTTGTGGTATTCCACAAAGTTTCATTCAAGGATCTTTAATCTTTATTATTGTTCAGAGTATTTAATTTATAAATTATATTAGATCTATTGTGGCCGCACCAAATTTTGCCATTCTATTCTTCAAATTTTAGCAGCAAGAATAGGCTTCCCTGATTCTTGCTTTATTTAATTTAACTTCTATATCCTAATGGCCTAGCAGTATAGTGATATCATTTCCATCAGACTAATGAGTTTGTATCAGAGGAAACACTTGGATGGCCATCAGCAGCTAGAACCAGGTGTATTTAAGCCAACAAGTAGCATCACTACAAACAATATTCAAATTTATAGGGTTATGTTTGCAGATTTTGGAAAGTCACTAAAGTCAAGGATTTAGGTGTCATATTTTTGATTATCGCGAATTTTATCCAATATTGATTATCGATCGATAATATTGATTATTGTGTGCATCCCTAAATACACCTATTAAGTATTAACTCAATTATAAGCCGCCTTAAAATAATGGTCCCACTCTTATTTTGACCACCAAACTTTAAAACGGTATGTTAAACACTATTGACATTATAAAACATACCGTAGACCTGTTAAAGGTAGTGAAAAATGGTGATAACGCAATTCGCGTTTTTTTTAAATATCCATTTTATTGCCTAAAATCTAATATTGTCGACGAATTACATCATTTAGAGATGGAAAAAACACATTTTGAAAACGCAAATTTCGCGAAATCTCGTGTATATCGCGAAATAACGAACGAAATTGTATAAAACTGGTCAAAACGCGAATTTACTCGCGAAATTAAGCATTTTAGAGCTCAAAATGTGGAGGGATGGTGGAGGTGCCGGCCCAGAATTTTGTGAATTTTGGTGGAGGTGCCGGTCCAGACCAAACATTACTCGCGCAGCGGGCGGTACATCGTTTCATGACATCACGGGCTTCACGGAAACAGACCGCCAAAAAAACGACACGTATCACGGACTCCAACGGCAATAGTCCACCAAAACAATGGTGCGTACAAATATTTATTTTTGCTTGGGAATCGACTCTGAAATAGATTTGTGGGTCACAATGATCGATTCTAACGAAAAAGGCTTAAAGGGCTTTTTTTCATTTTCATTTTTTTTTTTTTTTAAATAGTAGGGCCTAGGCCTATATGTTTTGACCATTTAAATGAAATCGCGAAAATCGCAAAATTTGGGTTTTTAAACGAAATTTGGATTTATATATCACCATTTCTCATTACCTCTACCTATACTGCATAAATACAGTGTGTGTAGCGCTCGCAAAGAATAGCTCTACTTACATCTTGCTCGTCTGCGTTACTATCGACAGTGCCAGAGATGTCATTAGCTAGAATAGGCAGGTTTGTGCGACTGCGTCGTTAGCTATCTCCCTTGCCGACGTCAGATCCGGTGCCGACATGTGTTCCTTGTTCAACTGGGAAGATTCGCTCCTGCCCTTGAGAGGTGAAGAAAGCTCCGGGGCCGATCGTTGAACCAGCGGGATCGACCTAGAGGACCCGCCACCCAACTCTTGCTCCGAGGGGATGTCAAACTCACTGGTGGGTCGCTGTTGAGGGTGGAACACTTGGTGATGGAGCTCGCACTCGCTCGAGTCAACTATCTAGCGGAAATACCAACATCATAATATGAACCAGTATAAAAAGGCACTGTAAAACTTTCAAATAGATTTATCCCGTTTGAAGAATTACTTACCAAACTGGCATAAATTACTTTGGTTGACTTCGATGACAGTTTTGATAGATAATTAAAATTAGAATTCCATCAATAAATGAGTTTGCAAAATCTATTGTTAGAAAGGTAATATTTTATTAATTTACTATAAAGAAAATGCATAATGGGTTTGGCTAATCAATATCAATGATTTTTTCTTTCCATCAATAAAATAAATAAATAATACAATTCAGTACAATACAATCCTTAGGCCCTTAACACCAAATACATGAATAAAATCTTTACATCTCAAAATGGAGGCTTTAACGGACCGGAATATTAGAATACAAATCATTTTGTTGGGTCAGTTCGACGTGACAAAAGTTAATTAATAGACACGGCAAAATGCCTAGACAAACTAATTTAAATTTTAACCTCTTTATTATCTTAATTACATCATGTAGGCCTACCTAAAATGGAATTAATAAATTAATTTAATACTGATTACAGGTAAGGTAAGCCTACAGATCGATTCAGCTTCAATCAGTGGCAACTAAAAACATGAAACAAAAATTAAAATTAAAAAAATTGAAGATTTTTTAATGTTATAACTTATAACAATAATTTTTTTTTAATCCTACACCAGAAACATGTTATATTTATGACATTGTTCTCTGCAGAGCGGCTAAGGGTGACGATGCAAGATTGTTTTCAATCGGGGCACACTTTGGCGATCTGCTTCACCCCCTTTGCCAACAGCACGTGGTGTTCCCAAGTGGTTACCCACTCAAGTACTGACCATGCCCGATGTTGCTTAACTTTGGTGATCTATTGGATACTGGTGTATTTAACATGGCAAGGCCGTTGGCTCAATACATTTTATGTATTGATATCAATTCCCCACACGATATCCTCATCCTAAATAGTGTACTCACCTTTAAGTCTGATTCATCAAGATCCCAGTCCAGCGCGGGTACAGACACCGGCGAAGTGACGCGGCGCATCTTGCAAGCGCACTCGCGTTCCTTCTTGCCGACGCCGGCCAGACTACCAGCGAGATCACGACCCCGAGTTGACCACGGAATCTGGGTCACGTTCAGTTGGTCCTGGGAAGTGGGCATTCACTCGTTCAAGTACACAAAAATCATTATTAACCCCTTAGCCTTCCATCAATAAACCCTAGTTTTGCCATAAAATACTATTTAAAATCGAAAAAAAAAATTAAAAAAGGTTTTTCCCCTATACATAAATTTTATCGGATCTTATCCCACATTGACATTTTAGCGCCCACCCCATTTTTTTCGCTCCCCCCCCCCCGGGGTGCACCACCGAAGATGCAGTATGAACAAGACGCAGGACACACAGAGAAAAAGAAGGAGGCCCAGACTGAGATGGGAAGAGGTAAAACAATTGATTTTAAATGGAGAAATACAGCTTGGCAAAAACAAAATAAAAATATGGCAAAAACTGGTGGAGGTACTTGAGCCAGAAGAAAGTAAAGAGGAAGAAAGTGAAGTAGATGATGCAGAGGAAGAAAAACATTCTATGGGGTAACGGGTAAGCGTCAGGCATGGCTAGCGGCTTCGATAAACCTGGAGGGTCAGAATGTGGTGGACCTCCCACCCCCTACTCGACTTCAAGTTGGAAATAGGGTTTATTTATTTAGTAGTATTTATTTTTCCACTATTTGGCTTAGTAGGAAGGTTAGAAGAAAAGGGCAGGTCTAATATGCCCCAAGCACAAGGTGTCTGCAAACCTCTACACAACAAATTGTGTGAATAAACAAGCACTTATTTTGCAAATAATACAGCATAGCCTATTACCTTGATAGTGAAGAGGGTGTCGGACTGTGCTCTGGGCATGTGGAAAGTCACGTTGAGTGCCTCCACTTGACATTGTATCGAGAGGATAATCGGCTCCGGCACTCGGCCGATGAAGCAGGGGATGTACAAGTGACGAACAGAACCCTGTCAACATTTACAATTCATACAAGCAGGTCAAGTCATATGTTAGGGCTACATTGTGATGAAGGTAGTTTGTAGCACCAATTTGGAACACCTGGGTCGCGCATGCTATACTGTAACCTTGAAGCCAACTAGGGCATATGCAGTGGACAGATTTACACCTTCATGGGCCTGACTAGTTATTTCATATGGGGCGGCCATGTTGGTGGTCAAAATTTGCATATTTTACGCAAAACATGCATTGTGTATTGCGTTTAAATGAACAAAACAACTTCTCAATGCGGGAAATCTTTTCACAGATTGTTAGTATTTTTTAGTTAGTTTTACAGTAAGAAAAGTCGCTAAATTAATCCAACTTCAAATTTCAACATCTGGCCAGATATGGTCTCCTGTTTTAGTACAGGGCCGTTGTGATATGACCCACGCATTCAAAAAACAAGCAGGGACCGGCCCGGGATTTGTTAAGGTGGGTCTCCTGGACATCCCAACAGAATCCCAAAAAATTCGGTTGCGGGTTTTCCGCCATTTTGAAAATCAATTTTTAGATTTTTGAGTTTTGTCGACGAACGGAAAATTAGCAATATTGAGTGAAGTATTGAACTGAAATAGCTCAAATTTGTTTTAAATTGTTCGTAAAGAAACGATTAAGGTGTTTGGTGCGCCTTCCTTTGATTATCTGGCATCCTGCGGCCATTGATGCAAATTTTAACCCACTTTTTTTTAATTATCAGAATTTGTTTTGCATATTTATCATAACAAAAACAAAACCAGTAACTTTATGAAAATTTGTTTCAAATAAAAGTTATAGGGCATGAAAAAACACATCGATATCATATTCTTGATTGTGTCCGTAGATAATATTGGCCGAACGCTACATGACAAGCAAGACCATTGTGCGGTGAGCAGCCTAAAACGTTTGCACTTCCACTTTTTCCAAACTAGCGCAGTCCATGGCCAAAAGTCACGTAGGAATTTCGACCTTTATAGATTTTCTCTTCTGATCCTTTTTAGGGTATACCTTAAGGATAAAAAAATTCTTGGGTAAAATCTGACATCTGGTGCCAAAGTTCTTTACGACGCCATCTTGTTTTGGACATATGCATTTAGTACAAACGCTCTTAATTTTAATACATTTTAATTATAACATTTATACATTTATATATATATTATACATTTTTAATAAATCTGATGAAATAATTGGATTCTCCAACAAATTTCCTATTAAATTACACAAATTTGGACATTCTGGCAACATTGTGGTATTTGTTTTAGTTAAATACATATTAGTATTAGCTGGTATTAGTCCTGCTACAGGTTGCACTTTTTAACCTCCAATTGTGCCTTTAATGATAGCATATAAAATTTGGCAAAAAATATACGAAAATGTAATTGGAAATGATTTGACTGTACAGGGAAATCTTATTATTATCCCACGACACCAGGGCGGCCATTTTCCAAGATGGCCACCCAACAAATTATTTGAAATTTTGTGACAGAATGTTGAAATTTGGTGTACCATGATCATGTCATTGAAAAATGACTTTTGAATAGGCCATGTCAAACTAACACAATGGCACCAATGGCGGCCATTTTAGAAGAGGGGCCGCCATACACATTATTACAAACCCCACGTAAACTTTATGCCCAGAATCTTTGTTATTGTGTACACCATAGGGCACTCCATTGAAACATGCCCATATTTATGTTTTTATATCAATACTTTTTAGAAAAAATGTAGTATATGGATCCGCTATCGGGTATCTTAGCAAAAATTACTACTTAAAATAATTCACTTGTTTTTTATACACTTTGTAGGCAATTATTGACAAGTTTCTATGTTACTTTTACATAATGTTTATGCATTCTAAATATGACAAGGCAAATGTTTATTTCCCTTTTTCCGTTCGTTCAATTACATTCCCGTTATAAAAGGCGATAGTCCGTAGATGACTAACATTGGTGCAAAATTTGGGTTACTCAAAGTTTATTTCCGTTTGAGACCCATAAACATATACACAGAATTAGCTATTGGCATCCTCTATACTCAATCCTATTAGCAGGCCAGCCATTAGCACCCACTCAGCTGAAGGAAAAAAGTATTTTGAACGATCTTGACGTCTTAATAACTTCCAGCCCTTGTACAAATTTGTTTGTCAAATAGTTGCCAATAGGTATCTAAGCAAGACCAAGGCTTGATTTTGATTGCCAAGTGGTTGCCAAAGGTAGCCACCGAAATTTCAAAACAACAATAATAATATGATAGCCATGCGTTCACGATGAGGAAAAGCCATGAGTTTCAAACATTTTCTCTTTGTTTGGGCAAGATATCCATCAAGTGGTTGCTCACAGTTCACCTTTAAGTTAGCAAGTGATGACCACTTAGCACCAAATATAACGCCAAACTTTAGCCAAAAGAATGACATGAGTTTACAAACCCTGATGGAAGACCCCAAAGCCTACACAAAGACGTTGCCACATATTTTAACGATAGATTACTAAAAGGTAGACAACGGGATACCAATAATTGTTGTCACGTGGATACCTCGTGGCACACGGTTGGTGCCGTAAAAACTGCATTCTTCAGCTTATTTTCCTGTCCTTCACGGGCTTGGGGTGATTCTAGACGCAAAGAGGATGCTTTCCATTTGAAACAAGCGTGTGAGTGATAGAAAAATGTGTACGTTAACCAAAGATTCGTTAACAGGGGCAGTGCTCTAGAGTAGCTTTTCCTAGTTTAGAAAATAAAATATAAATAAAAGTTGGTGTAAAATGAAATCGCATGTCCGCAAGAGAAAAGAGTGGCACAGTGTAACCCAGTATAATATTCATATTTTAAAAGGGAGTTTTGTGTGTAATAGAAACATAATGCAACATGAAACATGGCATTTTTCAAGTGACACCCTATTTAGGTTTACATGAAATTAACCATAGTTATCCGAGTGTCCAAGTGTAACGAGGTTTAGATAAACATCAAGTGTTGTCTGTTACGAAACATCAATATATAATGTATGCATTTCAAACCGAGTTCTTACATTATTCAACACATAGTAATGATGCTATGCGCTACTTTACTATTGTGATTATCTGTACCTGAACTTTATTAGAATTCTTTAAATTTGAGATGTTTTGATGGCCATATGGAACTCAAAAAGCATGGTCCTTCTATCATTTTCTCACGATCTTCACATTTTTTTAATGCAATAAAACCCATGCATACTAAGTCAATTTTATGACATGATACTATTTTTTTGGTCAACTTTTGGCAAACATTTGGCTGCCTCTTGGCGTATTTTTAAAAACCAATTGGTGAATTCTTGGCTGCCCTTGTAAATGTTACCAAGAGGTAGTATTTTGACACAAAACAACATGTAAGCGAAACTTTGGCTTCTTTTGGCGACTATACTGGGTGAACTCGTTGGTGACTACTGGACTATCGCCTTTTACTAACGGGAATTTAATTGAACGAACTAAAATGGGAACATAAACATTTCACTTGTCATATTTAAAATGCATAAACATTATATAATGTAACATAGAAACTTGTCATAATTGCCTACAATGTGTATAAAAAACAGTGAATTTTTTATAAGTAGTAATTATTGCTAGTATTTAATCCCATAGCAATATTTCAAGATACGCGATAGCGGATCCATACTACATTGTTTCTAAAAGTATTGTTTATAACCATAAATTCGACTTTTTTCAATGGAGTGCCCTATGTGTGTACACAACAAGATTCTGTCAAAAAATTTTTACGTGGTTCGTAATAATGTGTGTGGCGGCCATCTTCTAAAATGGCCACCATTTGGTGCCATTGTGTTAGCTAGTTTTGACATGGCCTATTCAAAGTCATTTTCAATGACATGATCTATGTGTATACCAAATTTCAACATTCTGTCAAAAAAATTTCAAATAATTTGTTGGGTGGCCATTTTGGGAAAAATGGCCGCCATTGGTGTCGTGGGATAATAATAAGATTGCCCTGTACAGTCAAATCATTTTCCAATTACATTTTTCGTATATTTTGTGCCAAATTTTATATGTCTATCTTTTAAGGCAAAATTGGAGGTAAATAGGGGCACCTGGAGGGCAGGACTAATACTAATATGTTTTTTAACTAAAACCAAATACCAAATTTTTGCCAGAATGTCCAAATTTGTAAAATTTAATAGGAAATTTGTTGGAAAATTTCCAATTATTACGTCAGATTTTTTACATGTAGTCAAAAGTATAGAAAATGTATCTAAACCAAGTGCGTGTACTAAATGCATATGCCCAAAACAAGATGGCGTCGTAAAAAACTTTGGCACCAGATGTCAATTTTTACCCAAGAATTTTTTTATCCTTAGGTATACCCTAACAGGATCAGAAAGAGAAAATCTATAAAGGTCGAAATTCCTAAGTGACTTGTGGCCATGGACTGCGCTAGGGGAAACGTGGAAGTGCAAACGTTTTAAACGCTGCTCAGTGCTCCCCCGCACAATGGTCTTGCTTGTCATGTAGCGTTCGGGCCATTATCATCTACGGACACAATCAAGAATATGATATCGATGTGTTTTTTCATGTCCTACAACTTTTATTTGAAACAAATTTTAAAAAAGTTACTGGTTTTGTTTGTTTTGATAAATAGGCAAAACAAATTCAGATAATTTAAAAAAGAGGGTAAAATTTTGTTTCAAGGACGGCTGGTCGCCAGAAAATTAAAAGAAAGCATGCCAAACTTGTTACTTATCACACCTCTAATTCTATGCGAAACTTTAAAAAAAAATGGGGAGCTTATTTCGGTCTAATACCTCACTCAATATTGCTAATTTTCCATTCTTCGACAAAACTAAAAAATCTGAAAATTGATTTTCAAAATGGCGGATAACCCGCAACCGGATTTTTTGGATTCTGTTGGGGATATTGAGGAAACCATCCTGAACATATCCCAACCGGTCCTTGCTTGTTTTTTTGAATGCTGGGTTAAGGCCAAAATTAGCTAATTGCACTGTACTATTTGGCCACGATCTATCTAATTGTTTGGCTTTATTTTGAAGTGTATATTTTTTATGTACATTCTAATAGGCAGTGTTTGAAAGCTGATGTTTTTCATCTTTTTCAAATGTATTGTTGTATTTTTACCATGGCAGTTTTCCATACGTGTGTTTTCATCTTTGTGTCTTTCAATAAACATTTTTAAAGAGCCTAATGCATAGACAGGTTTCAGGCGCGGCTGCAGAGTGTTTAGAAATAAATAACAAGCTCTACAGTTATGATCAAATAATTAAAAAAAAATTCAACCATATTAAAAAATAAATTTTGAACACATGGGATTTTCTATTTTTTTCTTTGGTCGGTTATTGCCTCGGAAAAAATGATAATTTTTGGAACTTGATGATGGACTTTACTGCATTGAAATAAGTAATATCAATTTTTCATGACAGCGCCTTTTTTAATTTTACTATTCTGACACTGTGGTGAAAATTTTATATTGTTTGAACCCCTAATTATGGGCATAATCGTTTTAAATTACATCAGTAAAGTTACACAAAACGGCTCAGAAGTAGGCCCAAAATGGGATTTGATGGCTGCACAGAGTTCCCGCGTCTGTGTGTTAGGATCGCATGTACGAAAGGGCCCATAACGGCAGCTTTGACGTCATCACGTCTGCTATCGCCATCGTGAGGTAGGGCCTACCCCGTCAAACGCAAATGTCGAGCCCCACCAGTGACCCCTACCAGTGACACTTACTTTGTTGTTATATTCATATGATTTTTTGTACATGACGACAGTACCATGCAAATTTAATAAAAGCATTGTATCTTGGCAACTAGGTACAGATTGTAAACAAAAAAAAAAAAAAGAAGGTAGCTTTTGTTTCTAGAAAATCTGTTGTGAAAAGCACAGCATCCACCGCTTGCTTGATGTATCATGGAAATTAACTAAGTAATTAGGTTGCCATTATTTACTTTTCACATGATTAATATAGTGAAGAATAAAATTGTATTTGGTAGCGAAGCGAAAACTTCAAATTTTACTGACCCCCCAAAAAAAATTTAGCACGTTTTTTTTTTGTCTGTTTGTTTGCACGATTCCGGCAAACGGCATAAGCGATCTTAATGAAAATAGAAAGGGAAACCCTTTTAAATCGCTGAACTTAGACGTGCCACGTTTTTGGGTACAATCAAAGAAATATTTCTCATGAAAATCGCACTTTTAACATTTATTTCGATTTTTTTAGTGCGATATTTTCGTGACATTTGGGCCGATTCTGACCAAACGGGTGGGGCTACAACGTTCATATTATACATGGACATTAAGGTCATGGTAATGTATACCTTGTAAAAAAAAAGTTGAAAAAGTTACCAAATCCATAGAAAAACGTACTTCTTCTAAAAACGATTTTTCCCGATTTTTAGTGCGATATTTTTTGTGACATTGGGGCCCATTCTGACCAACGGGTGGGGCTACAACGTTTATATTTCACATGATATTAAGGTTATGGTGATGTAGTACCCTTTGAAAGAAAAAGTTGAAAAAATTAGCCAAATCTATAGAATAAAGGTTTAAATATGAGTTTTTTTTTGGTTTAAATACAATTACCAAATAACAATAGAAACTCGACAACATCACCTACAATGCATTTATTAAGCACTTGCAAAAAAAAATGGTCCTAACGCAAACTAAAAACTTACAAAAAAGCTCATCCATCAACGCGGCGGAGCTAAAGCGTTTTCCTAGTGATATCCAATACAAAAATAATCTGAGTATGAGTGACCCCGTTTAGACTTTCGTTATGGGAAGAAAAAGACATGCAGCCTTCAAGACATCGCAAGAAAAACCGAGGGCAAACCTTTGTAACTGGCGAGCATCAAGTAAATTAAAACTACCATCTCCAGGGCCCCAGCCCCCGCCGTTCATGAACATTTTTATCCCGGAGAGGCAGAGTTAGGTGGTATAAGCACGCTCCAAATCGATTTACGAAAACTTATCCCGCCTCAACCAAGAATAAGAAAACGTAAATAGATGAACTATTTTTGAATTTTGCTTCTATGCGTAAACGGGACAAGTTGTCATTAGCCTACTCTCATAAAACAAAACAGAAACCGTCCCGGCCTAGCCCAGACGTAGAAATTGATAATACACTGTGTAGGTCTAAAGTTTTCCCCTTTGGGTATAGGACTGAAATATGATACAAATCACGTTTGACAAGTCCTAGGCCTCTCCTAGCCAACCCTAGGCCTTCACGACCTTGTTCTGACACTCAAACACAAATCACCCAATTTTTGATTACTAAAAGCCTAATGCAGATAAACAATAGTATGATTGTCCTAGGCCAGCGGTTCTCAAAACCCGTGTCGCGATCAGTTGTGAGGTGTGTCGCAAGTATTATTTTTTTTGTTTTTATTGAAGTCTATTCATGTACGCAAGTCGCCACTAACATGAACGCTATACCGCCAAAGTTCTAGGGATGAATTGAGAGTAAGTGACAGCTAGAGGTGTGGGGAGTACCCCAAATTTTGACTTGAATCTACTATTTGGTAAGCATTTAAAAAACACGATTTTGGTGGAGGTGCCGGGGAGCCTAGAAAAAATTTGGCCCAATTCGTACAAATGGTGGAGGTTGCCGGGTCGCGCGCGTGTCAGAAAACAATAAAGGGAAAGGGGATAAGTCAATTTTACAGTTACAATGAAAGTCGCAATAAAGTTGGAAAAAAAATCTAAAGGTCAGTTCAAGAAAGATATAATTCAACACTTGACCTGCCTTCGGAGGGTTTGAAGAATACTTTTTTTTCTATGTCAATAAAGGGAATAGGGAAAGGGTCATCTCTTTTAACTTACTTGCGGCGGTTGCAACTGTAAAATTGACATATCACCTTCTTTCATTGCTTATGTTCATTTTTTTTTTTTTTCGAAAAACAAGATTGGTAAGGTGCCCATCAAAAATGCATAGCATATTTACGTTTTCTGACACGCGCGCGACCCGGCACCTCCCCATTTTACGAATTGGGCCAAATTTTTCTCTAGGCTACCCGGCACCCCCCACCAAATCGTGTTTATTAAATACTTACCAAATAGTAACTCAAGTCGAAAATTTTTGGTACTCGCACACCCCTAGCTATAGCTGTCACTTACTTTCAATACCCCCCCGAACTTTGGCGGTATAGCGTTCATGTTAGTGGCGACTAGCGTACTTGAATAGACTACAAAATAACAATAAAATTAATAAACAAAATACTTGCGACACACCGCACATCGCACAACTGATCGCGACACAGTGGTTGAGAACCGCTTGCTTAGAGACCGGCAGAGAGGGGTGGGAACTAGACATGCAACTCGCGAGGCATGTCGATTGCTATAATAATTACGACGAGGGGCCCAAGTTAAATTAATTTATAAGGTTAAGAAAACTAGCAAAAATAGCTTGAAGTGTTTAAATAGTCCCTCATCATGTAAAATTTTTTTCATCATAAACAAATTAAAAAATAAATGATGATACCAATAATAAGAATAATTTAATTTCCAGCAAATTAAACTTTGCAACGACAAAAAAAATAAAGTAAGAGGGGGAAAAAAGGAAACACCATTGCCGAATCAAACTCGCTTTGTGTGTGCCCTGCAGTGTTTTTTTCAAATCCATTCTAAACCCACTAAGAACACTGGGTTATTTTTATGTACGTGCAGATGTGTAATATAACTATATGTAGTGTATGTATAATGTACGTAACTGTAATGTAAAGTGATCTGCAAAACACGTTCAAATCTGTTTTGAGTTCTTTCTCTCTATTCCAAAAATACGAATTTGGTTTGCAAGTTTTTGTTTTTTTAAAATGTCTGTATTCACGAGTATATTTTTATTGGGGAGCTGATTCTGCGTGTGGGTCTCCATCATTCTGCGCGCTGCAATCGTGACCATTCCTCAGTCTCACAAGACCAATGTTGCTTTGCTGATTTATACATATATTATGTGGTATTCTTACCCATGCACGTATCTTATAAAGCGGCTTGCTTTTACTCCAAGATGAGAGTGGCGGGTATTTCTATTCTTTCAAATTTTGGGTTTCCATACTTTTGACCATTTCGTTGCATGTTTCGCCTGTAGTGGCTAATGATATCAACATAAACTGTTTCACTGATTAGAGTGAAACTTCATAAGCTATATGCTATGCTTCTCCCAAACAACAACAAAATAATTAACAATAATTTCCATTCTAAAAGCATAACAAATAAATAAATTACCTGTTTTGTTTTCTTATTAGTTAATCAAAACAATATTTTGAAACAGAAACCCTTTGGCAAACAAACTCATTTATCTGCAATGAAAATAAAGATACAACTTTCACTTGTCCTAAGTTACATTAACAATATATCAGTGTTCTGAACGAAAAAGATTCAACAATACCGCTACCAGCTCAGTCAGCTACGAGGTCACTGATGAAGCCACAGCTTTCGATGATGAGTATATACTTATGAACGAGAGAACTCATCCTATGACCGAGACGAGTACTACCCTTTATAAGCGAGAAGAGAACCGTACCCTATGACCGAGAGGTGACATCCCATGAGCCACAGAAGACCGTACCCTATGACCGAGAGGTGACATCCCATGAGCCACAGAAGACCGTAAGAAGGCTTTCACAATTTTCATTTTTTTGTTAAAGTGAAAAAGGGGTTTTAGATTAAAAAACAATACATCTAAACATTTAGCAGACGGATTTTATAATGTTTTTATTTGTTTGATAAATATGATTTTTTTTTCCCTTTTCATTGTTGGGAAATGTATGTTTTTGTAACAAAACTATATTTCCCATATTTTAATTAAAAAACTATAAATCTCATCAAAAAGTGCCTGGTGAAATTGTCAGAATAAACTTGTGAGCACATTAAAAAAAAAAAATAAACCTTATATCTAAAAAAATGTAGAATAAGAAAGGGAAAAAAAGTTAGCAAATGGGGCTAGAATAAAAGTTTTGAGATAATAGCATTTAATGTTTATTTATGTTTTTTTTTTTTGTAAATTTGAGTACAACATAGCCCAAAGGTTTAGTTTATTTATTTAACATGAATTCACTGGGCCTTTATAACCTGTTAATCTAGGCTTCTTTAAAATTGCCGCAAAAAGGGCGCGTCAACCGTTAGGTCAATATAAACTACTCTAAGCTAGGGGAAGGGTGGGGGGAGGAGGGGCCTATGCTAGTCAGAACCAGCCAGGGGTAAGGGGAGGAAAGGGGGGTTCTCACGTCGCGGTCGTCAAGTCTTCGTCATCGTTCGTGGTATCATTGTCATCATCGTAGTCGAGGAGTCGTCAAGGGAAGGGGGCAAGGTCCCCGACGACGATTGCCAGAGCTCGCCTCTATTTAAAAATAAAAAAACTACCGTTCATACTAGCTGATGTTAGCGAGGTGGACTTTTTCTCTTGAATCGCCTTTTACGATTAGCAAAGCCATGCTCTAGGCCAATTCTACCCCGGGCCCAGACGGGGTCTATACAGCCCTAGATTAGGCCTAATATCAGTACCGGTAAGCCATTTTCCCATGCAAAATAGCATGCAGCGCTCAAGAAAAAAATTCATTTAATGCTTTTAGCATTATATCAGCATAAAATAAATTTATATAGTCAATAAATAAAAAAGTAAACTTAAAAAACAATTAAACAATAATAATGCAAAATTGCTGGTTTTTCATACATTTTCAGTGAAATAATCCCTTAAACAATTACGCTCATCCAACAACGCGCCTGAAAAAGCGTTTGCGAAGCTTCCTAGCAATCAATAATATTGCATTGTTATTTTTTTATCGGTGTTCTTTTGTTTATTACATCATCGTAAAGCTACATCCCGAAAGAAATATGCCGTATTTAGGTAGTGAGTCGCCCCTATTAAATTTTGCCCGCCCCCCCCCCCCCACCACCACCCAACTCACTACTAAAAGGTTTACGTAACGGTTTTAAATTTAAATTTTCTTCTACTCTGCAACAAAGTTGTCTGTCTCAGATGCTGCATGCAGCAGCTAGCACCACAGTTAAACACGCGAGAGTCTTACTTTACGAACCCTTTGATTACGGGATTGGGATAAGAAGACTAAATAAATAAATAAATAAATAAATAAACTCGTACTTAGAGTCTACCCACTCAGTCATATAACTGATTTTCAGTGAGGAACAGTAAACCAAAGCGACCAAACCAAACCAACCCTGTAGGCCCCGACTAAAGCTATAGCTGTACGAAGGACCGATCGCCAAAGGCGAAATTTTTGCAAATTGTCAACTTTTAAAAGCCCAAAAACACGTTTTTTTTTATCTAAAATTACATAATACGATATAATAAAAATAAATAATACAATAAATTAAACTAACATTGTTATATGTGTTTCGTTCTTGTGCCGCCCCCCAAGAGCTGCCGCCCCTGGACTCGTGCCTAGTGGGCCTCCTAGGTACAAAGACGCCCCTGAAGTTGCCGCAAACCTCAATACCATGTTCGGGGCAAAGAATGACGCAAATAACTGTAATCCCAAAGTGTTCCTTATGTTAAGCGCAATCAAATGGTGCAAATATATTTTTAATTGGCGTGATAGAAGTACACAATTATACACGTTACAACTTCTGTGATTATCTATGGGCTCAACACGACTTTGGAATGTGAGAAGGCCTTCGCCATTAGAGTAATTTGCACCGGAAAGTCATAAAAATTGTTTCCGTCACAAATTACGAGTGAATAATAATAATATGATGAGTAAAAAAAATTAAAAAAGTTTTCCCAGACGGGTCTCGAACCGGCGACCTCTCGCATTCAAAACAAGCGCGCTGACCAGTCAGCCAAGCGATAATTAGGCAGAGGCACGCTAACTTGCGACGAGCGTAAATCAAGACACTTTCAATAGCTTTAAAACCTTCTGCCGATATTTCTAGAGTGTAATTTACGGTAATTATGCCGATTACGGTTTTCCGAGAAAAAATGCATAAAATGTTTCCAACTTTTCACAGTATGTGTAATTGATAGTCCCTAATTCATTTTCAGCTACCGCATTACGATCTTTTCACTGTTACTAATGTTTTTCGTCTTTTTACCTGTGTAAATTGTGCTGTCACTGTACGTAGACCGCCATGCTGGTTTGGAAAGCGCTATCTCCTCCGCTACGTCTCTTCCGCTGCGTACGCAGCGTAAGAAAGTATTTTTATTTAAAATAGCGACGTTAAAGGTTAAAAAAGGTATTTTTGTTTAAAATAGCGACGTTAAAGGTTAAAAAAGGTATTTTTGTTTAAAATAGCGACGTTAAAGGTTTTAAAGTATTTTTTGTAACTAAAACGACAACAAACGATGACGACATAGGTAATAGCACGCCGTGTTCACGTAAAAAAAAATTAGTTTTTCACTATCCCGAGTTTGCAAAAACAAACCTTCAAAACCTTTAACGTCGCTATTTTAAACAAAAATACCTTTTTTAACCTTTAACGTCGCGATTTGAAACAAAAATACTCTTTTACGCTGCGTACGCAGCGGTAGAGACCTGTCAGAGGAGATTACGCTTTCCAAATCAACATGGCGATGTAGCATGTGGACGCACAAATGACGGCTCAATTTCCACTAGTGAAAAGATGAAAAACATTGTTTACAAAATTAAAAACCATAATGCGGTACCTGGAAATGAATTAAGGAACATTAATTACACACACAGGAATATGGTAAGAAATTTTTTTCAACATTTTTCTCGGAAAACCGTAAACGGCATAATTACCTAATTTACATCTGGATACATGAAATGTACATTATAATTATTAATTTTGTCATTAAAAACTTTCGATGTGGCAGTCAAGTCGCATGAAATCATCCAACTCGCCACCAAATATCTCGAGGTTTGAAACGTGAAAAAACATTCGTTCCAAGTCACCGTGCGACTCGTGGACTTGTTCCCAAGACTACCGATTTGGAGAGTTTGAAGGACTTAAAACAATAACGCGACTCTGAACGGAGGCGAGTGGTCTCAACTCTCAACTCGCAAGACCTTGGCTTCCTGGTAATGCTGGTAGCCTAGGACCCTAGGGGAGAAGACGCAACTGTATTGACAGAGCTACCGATAGCGGACGATTTAGTTTAGGTAGTCGCCGCAAAATTTGAAAACGCTCGGTCCTGCTTTCGACTCTTAAGTTGAATTAACTCGCATTATATTACCACATTTCATTCCTCTGGAATATTAGCATCATTTATTGGTCCTCCGGGCCGGATAACAACGTTTGTATCCGGTATATTGTGATAATTTCTAAATACGCCCACGGGGTATTAAGCGTGATTTCTGTGAGTTTTTTTGACGCAATATTTCTTGTTTTACTCTGCTGCGGTGGACGAGCTCCTAGCAAGGAAACGTGTGTTTAAATCAAATGTTACACGACTGGAAAACGCCGTTAACAACATTCATGGTGGTGAGTCAATGTCTACAATTATTGTACATTCGCAACGTGTAGAACGTGTCTCTGCAGACCTCAACACTTTACTCCACGACTTGAGTATTGCGACAACCGACGAAGAGTTCACTCAATTTGAAGATGAGATCAACGAAGTATTTGAAAGGTTAGTGATGCTCAGGATAACATTAATGGACCTAGGAGCTGAACATCGCCAGGTACCATGTACCACGTCAGACATATCCAATGAAGGTAGGCCTAGGCCCAGTGAAGTGAGACTACCGAAGCTACATTTGCCAACTTTTGATGGCAACCTACAGTGCTGGCTTTCGTTCAGGGACCTCTTCGAGGCGGCAGTTCACAACAATAATCGTTTGTCGGGGGCTGAGAAGCTTCAGTATCTTAAGGGCTCATTGCAAGGGGAGGCTGCATCGCTTCTCCAGTCGATTCCTATGACGAATGGTAATTACAGCGAAGCTTGGGAACTGTTAACGTCACGCTACCAAAATACGCGTGAAATTGTAAACACGGTTTTAAGGCGCATGTTCTCTCTGTCTGTTCTCCAACACGAATCATCTTTGGCATTACGCAAGTTGTTAGACACAACCTTGGAATGCACCAGGTCACTGGCAGTTCTTGGGCAACCTGTCGAGCATTGGGATTCGGTGCTCGTTTTTCACACTTCTGATAAGTTAGATAGCGAGTCTCGACGTCAATGGGAGTTGTCACTCACATCCAAGGAGCCACCAACTTTCCAACAGTTGTCTGAGTTCATTGAGCACCGTGCTCGAGCACTCGCTATTGCAGGCACTCCTAATCACAAGGGTTCCTCATCTAGCAGTATGAAGCCAAACAGCCACAAGCAGACTACTTCACATCACAGTGTGTCCCAGAAGAGCCTGGCATGCTTGAAATGTACAGGTAACCATTGGATACATAAATGCCCTGACTTTCTGAATGAAACTGTTTTCGAGCGTCATTCGTTCGTGAAAGACAATTCATTGTGTTTTAATTGTCTACGTTCAAACCATGATTCAAGAGACTGCAAATCATCTACATGTCACAGGTGTCACAAACGTCACCACACATTATTACATTTCACTGAACCAATGCCAAATGGCCGACAAGATGTTGCCTCAACTGAGCCTGCTGTCTCATCCCATTACTCAACTGAATCAGTTCATCCTACAGTGTTACTATCAACTGCTCTCATCAATGTGCGAGACAAACAAGGTGTTATGAGGCCTTTACGAGCTCTTTTAGATTCTGCGTCCGAAGCTAGTTTTGTCACAGAAAACTGTGTTCAGAAACTTGGGTTACGAGCTCAGTCGACCCATGTGTGTGTATCAGGTCTTGCTTCTAGTAGTATTGCCAAGTGTCGCGGTATGGTGGAATTGAATTTCACTTCGACATGGAAGAATGAGGAGATCTTTAGTGTGAATGCTTTGATTTTACCTAAAGTAACAGGAACTCTTCCTAGAAGTAATGTCAAGATAATGGATAGTTGGTCACATCTTAATGGCTTAAATTTGGCTGACCCAGAATACAACGTTCCAGGATGTATAGATGTTCTCCTAGGAGCAGACGTGTACTCCATGCTCCTTCGTTCTGGTCGTTGCTCCGGTATCAGCGCTTCACCAATCGCTCTAGAGACTGCACTTGGATGGGTACTGTCAGGTCCCATTAGTCAACAAGGTCCAAAGTCAGCTCTTACAACGTTGCACGTACAGTGTGATTTGGATAGCACTCTGCGAAGGTTTTGGGAATTAGAAGACATGCCTGCTGCTAATTTATTGACACCAGAAGAGAAGCTTTGTGAACAACACTTTGAGAACTCTCATAGAACAGATGATTCGGGGAGATTTGTAGTACATCTTCCATTCCGTGACAACAGCCCAGATTTAGGTTTATCTCGTAATCTGGTAATTCAACGACTCTGTTCGCTTGAGCGACGTTTAAAATACCAACCTGAGAAAAAGCAGCAGTACGACCAATTCATGTCGGAATACATTTCATTGGGGCACATGGAGATTATTCCTGCAGACCAGTTGAACCAGCCATTGACAGAGGGTTATTACATTCCTCATCATCCAGTTATTAAGGAAAGTAGGTCCACGACGAAACTTCGGGTCGTTTTCGATGCTTCAGCGAAGACTTCTTCAGGCGTGTCACTGAATGACAAATTGATGGTTGGACCCAGACTACAAGACGACATTGTTCCAATATTGATTCGGTTTCGTAAACACATCATCCATCTGATCGCTGATATCACCAAAATGTGTATGCCAACTCTCAAACTACTGATCAAAGAATCGTGTGGAGAAAGTCTCCTGTGGAACCAATACAGGATTTAAGGCTATTGAAAGTGATATATGGAGAAAGTTGTTCTCCTAACATTGAGACGAAATGCCTTGAACAATTGGCGATCGATGAACAACAAGTGTTTCCGAAGGCTGCTACTGTTGCACTGAAGGATTTCTACGTCGACGATCTGATGTCAGGAGCTGACGCCATTGAAGAAGCTCTTGAACTTCAAAGCCAACTCATCCAGCTAACGAAGAAGGATGGTTTCGAGCTTTGCAAATGTTTATCAAGTGCATTTGAGATTCTTGAAGCGGTTCCAGATTCAATGCGAGAGTTGAACTTGCCTCCGAGTATCGACGAGGAAAAATCTCTGAAAACATTGGGTCTTCAATGGCATCCAGCATTTGACCAGTTTTCGTTTTCTGTAAACCAACCCCCAAGACGGAATGTCATTACGAAACGCACGTTACTTTCTGACCTTGCCAAGGTATTCGATCCTCTAGGGTGGCTTTCGCCAGTAACAATCAAAGCAAAACTCGTGTTCCAATCATTGTGGAGACTAGACGTCGGATGGGATGATTCTCTTCCAGAGGATGTGTGCAATGACTGGAAGAAGTACTGCGAAGAACTGCTCATTATAGAAGAGATCAAAATTGACAGATGTATTCAGTCGATTCAGCCAACAATGCTACAACTTGTTGGCTTCTGTGATGCGTCTGAAGCTGCATATGTTGTGCTGTAGTGTACCTACGCACATTGTACACTGACGAAACTGTACTGATTAAACTTGTAGCAGGGGACCATAAGGTGTCGCCGATACGTCAGGTTTCCAATCCTCGTTTGGATCTGTGTAATGCATGCGAGTCATTGCAAATTGAAGAATAACGCAACGCTACGCAAAGCTACGCAACGCTACGCAAACGCAACGCAACGCAACGCTACGCGAACGCAACGCAACGCAACGCCACTCAACGCTACACTACACAACGTTACGCAACGCAACCCTACGCATTTCAACGCACTGCAACGCACCTCAACGCACATCTACAGCAACCCGTTCAACACTTCTGGCATCGATGGTCAACGGAATATCTCTCACGCCTTCAACAATGACCCAAATGGTGGATCGAACAAGACAATCTCAAGCCAGGAGACATGGTGTTTCTTAAAGAAGAGAAACTTTCTGCGTGACATTGGAAAATCGAGCGAATCGTTTCCACTCACCCTGGCTCCGACGAACTTGTGAGGTCCGTTACTTTACGAACTTCAAGCGGTGTGGTACAACGACCAGTTGTAAAGATTTCTCGTTTGCCATTTGATAACAATTAAACTTGTTGTGATCCTAAGTTACTTTTGAGTAAATCTTGCAATTTGAATTTTTACTTTTTGTTTTTGAAATGTGTATTTAAAGGTGGGCGGAAGGGTTGGCCACGATCTATCTAAGTTGTTTGGCTTTATTTTGAAGGTATATTTTTAGTACATTCTAATAGGCAGTGTTTGAAAGCTGATGTTTTTTTCACTTCTTCAAATGTATTGTTGTATTTTTACCATGGGGAGTTTTCCATAGTGTGTTTCATCTTTGTCTTTCAATTAAACATTATTAAGTTGAATTAACTCGCATTATATTACCACATTTCATTCCTCTGGAAAATTAGCATCATCCCCCCATCCAGGCAAAACGTAAATAGAGAACAATGGTTGTAGGGGTGTACAGCAAGGTTCAGACTTCACATTTCAACATCTGGCAGATATGGATCCCCTATCCAGGCAAAACGTAAATAGAGAACGATGGGTTGTAGGGGTGTACAGCAAGGGATTCAGACTTCACATTTCAACATCTGGCAGATATGGATCCCCTATCCAGGCAAAACGTAAATAGAGAACGATGGTGGGTTGTAGGGGTGTACAGCAAGGGATTTTTAAGACTTGGAACTAAAACGGGAATTTTATAGTCTAAAGGTTTGGCAAACAAGATGGGAATCGGAAAAATTTGTTTTGAGTAAATTAAGGCCCTTGAATCATTCTCGTAAATATGGAAATTTTAACACGATATGATAATAGTACGAGGAAATTGCCAAAGTCGCCGTTAAGACGAGTGAGTGAGCCATGGTTGAGTTCACTTTTCCCCCCCCTACCTAAGGCTGAAAACCAGCATGGGTCTTTCCTCCCCAGCCTATTATAGGCTAGAGTGGTGCATTATAGTATTACAGTTTGATGAGGAATGGCAAAACCCGTTTTGGAGGACCCAGGTACCTGTCCACAGTACCTGCGGGTTATCCGGTTAATAACACAAAAAATCGAGTGGGGTTACAGTGAAACCTCTATCCATAGTTTCTCAAACTACTATTTTCCCGCATCTATAGTGTTTTTTATACACTCCCATAATAAGCTTTATTGTTATTTTCTATTTGATCCATAGTTTTTTCCGGATCCATAGTTTTTTCAAGTACTCCCCCGAAAAACGATGCATAGAAGTTCACTTACTTAATGCTAAGAAACGCCCTAGAAATAATGACGTGCCGATGAAGTGGTATTTGACAATCAAGTCAGAGGAAGACTGTGCTATTTATAGAATGAAAATAGATTAGTGCTGGACCATTATTAAGATAACACTCGGTGTTCCTTGCATCTGTTTTCGTCAGTGATGTATTGACGCGGGTGGGAGTAGAGTAGGAATGCACTGGCAGCAGATCAATCAGGCTTGTTAACAAGATAAGGAAAAGCCAGCCTCTGCACTATCAAAGTCACCATGTCCACGGATAATAGCCTTTGACTTCTAGTAGAACAGCAATATTAGAGATGTTATGGTAATTATAAACACGGCAGCAATTAAATTGTGTGAGGTTTTGTGAAGGGTAAGGTAGGAGGTGGAGGGCAGACTCATAAGTTCATAAATCATAAACATTACCACAAGATGGTGGCAACAAATCAAAAGAAAAACGGGCAAGTTTACTGGAAACATGAACTCATACTTAACTTTGTAAGGCCGGTAATGGGTACCCGTCGTCATCCCTACAATTGACACGCCGTTATACCAACTAAACTCAAAACACTATCATTTATACTTTGCACTATATCAATCAACTCAAATGCAAATGTTACAAGGTACTCAACACATGGCTCGCTCACTCGTCTAACAACGACTTGGTATTTTCCTAGTCTAGTTAACTAAGGCACCATTAGGCCTATACACAGAGTGTGGGAGACATGGGTTCAAAACCCGATCGGGATAGATTTTGTAATTTCTGGATTGTATTAAACAAATTATAAAACAATTAAACATCTTTTGAATTGCATACAATACAATAGAAATTAGAAATAAGAGTAAAGATTTCAAGGTTTACTCAATCTCCTAACGGAAATTTGGAGAACCTTGAGCGTGCAAGATTCGGTACACATTGGTCACTGCAATTCATTCACCACTAGACATTCAAAATATGATTCAATTGAAATGATTTCTTCAAGAACAAAAGCCACATAAAATTTTACACATTTCAGCCTATTTTCAATTTATTATTTCTTGTATGTTTGGATAGTAACAGATTTAGCTGAACATGATAACTGTTCTCAGTAAACTGGTCTCAGATGTATGTTACAAATTTCAGCGCAATTAGTCCAGTGGTTCAGCGCTCAGCACAGACAGACAACAGACAGACAAATTCAAACTCAGTCGTTTCGCTCCCTCGTCTTCTGAAGTCACGCCAATTGCAAAAAAAAAAAAAGCATTTTCTACTCTTCATTTAGTCTCTCTTTCATTCCGCAAGCTTTTCAGACATTGAAAAAAGAAGAAGTGATTCCCCGTATGGATATTTTAACTTGTTATGTGTTTAAATATCCATCCATAAATCTAATGATAAGGAAGAAGTGGTTCTTACAGATATGGAGGGAATAGATGGGATAAGTATCTGCCCATCTCTACCACTAAGAGAACAGTCAACTCACCGTCTCCAATGCCAACACATGCACGATTAGAGTGACACTAGAGAGAGGGTCCACATACTCGGTGCGTGGAACTATGTTGACGGAAAGCTTGTGTGAGTCACAGCCGGTTGGCTCACCCCACATGAAAGACCCCTCCACCTTCGTCAGGTTCCTTAGCGTAATGCGTTCCTATACCTTGCGATAGAGAGACATTTGGGAGAGGGTCCACATATTCGGTGAATGGAACTTTGTTTAAGGAAAGCCCTACTCTATATCAATTTCTGAATGCGCTTCTTCTTTGCAGTAGCTTCTTTTGTCATGTTATTACACCATTGTGTTTCTTTATACCTTCTCTTTCCATTTGTCCTACCACATAACAGTTCTGCTGCTTGAACAAGACCCTTTTTATAGGCACTCCACTCTTCTTCAACCCCTCCTATTTCACTTTCGGGAATTCTTTTAGTGACTAGGTCTTTATAATATTCTCTAGCTACATCCTTATCCTTTAGCTTCCACACCTGTATCTTCTTTTCTTGAATTTTGCTAATCTTTACTTCCTTTAATTTTTCAATTCGGCAACTACTAGTCTGTGGTCGCTATCCACGAGCACACGTGGTACAACTTTCCACTCCCCTTAAATCCGACTTTAACTCCCCATCTACTAATATAATATATAATCTAAGACTAATTTTTGTCCACCATTCAAGCTAGCATTTGTCCAAATAATTCCCTTTTAATAACCAAATTAGTACCTGATGAACTAGTATGTTATTTATAAGTTAAGGATGTTATGAATATATTAGTTATATTTTCTATCTCACCTGTGTCCGACATAAATCTTCTGGCTGATGACCAGTAGTGCTGTTTCGCGAGGCGATGCCCGAATGTTGAGCTTCGGTTCAACCACCTCGGCCACAACAAGTATGTATGCTTGGGGTGTGAAGCTAGCAGCAGTGGCCGTTGATAGCACCAACAGAGAACACTGAATGCCTGTGTGCTGTAACACAACATCACTGTTAATCAGACAAAAATAAAAGTAAACCTTTTGACTGTTAAGAACATTTTTTTTAAATTCGTTCCCATTTCCAAAATAACAATTTTATTGTGTGTGTATATATATATATATATATTAATGTAATCGGTTTTTCGGTTTCAATATATATATATATATATATATATATATATATGTGAGTCTCTCTTGTTAAAAGACTGTTTTCAGTGGTGGACATTAAGTATTAACCCATTGCAGTACTTTGACGAATCATACTCGTCCTTTTTAAGGGAAAGCTTTTAAGGGGAAAATAACAAAATTAAAATTTAATTTTTTTCATAGGCCTATTTTTTAATTTGTTCAAAAATTACAACAACAAAAAATTACATGAATTGCATGGCTAGTATAAATTTAATTTATTATCCAAAATCCAAAAGGGTGGAAAAGAATAAACAGAGAAATTTAATTTAATCAAAACAGGCTAACATATGGATAACATATATATATATTATATATATAACACCTTTTTGTCAATTTAAATTTAATTGTTGTGCATCACTAGTAAATCTAAATAAGAACCAAAGTCATCATCATACAAAAACAAAACACAATATAATAACATGGAACTCACCCTTGTACAGAGATCGTATGCCACATCGCACATGCTGCCCCGATGACAGAGGAATCCGGCCTCGACACTCATGTGCGTAGAGTCGTCCAAACGCAGTCGCCCACTGTTGAAGTCGTAGGATAGTTCCTGCAGCAGCCAGGTGGAGGGGAGGGTGGTCTTACTGACCACGCTGAAAGGGTAACTGATGCGCGCGCCTAGCTTCACGATACCAAAGTCGAGCTTGAAGCGGGAGGGAACTACGATCGGGCCAGACACTTCGCCCACAAGCAGCAGCTCAGCTGAACCCTGGCCACCGTTCACCAAGCATCTGATTGCATAGGAGGAGAAACGACAAAATATAAGAATGCAATAGTACTCCTACCTTTATAAAATATATTTTAGCAATATTAATAGGCCTAAGTATTCACACAATCATCGATATTCAATAACATTTCGATAATAATCGTCAATGAAAATAATATTATAGAATTACATTTGTTTTTAAACTCATGTGAGGAGTGTGTAAAAAAAATGGGGTCTTGTGACATTTTTAGAGCGCTATGGTCGCACATTGCGGCACCACTATTCCACAATTTGTGCCTTGTGTGAATGATTGGATGAGCGAAGCGAAGACTTCAATTTCACCGACCCCCAAAAAAATTTAGCTCTGGTGTTGTTTTTGTTGTTTTTTTGTCTGTTTGTTCGATCTCTACCGGGCAAACGGCATATGCGATCTGGATGAAAATTGGAGGGGACCTTCAAAATTTCTGAACTTAGACTTGCTACATTTTTGAGTACAATCGAAGAAATATTTCTCATGAATATCGTACTTTTACGATTTTTTTCGATTTTTAGTGCTATATTTTCTTGACATTTGGGCTGATTTTGACCAAACAGGTGGGGCTACAAAGTATATATTTCACATGGACATTAAGGTTATGGTGATGTATTGCTTTTTGAAAGAAAAAGTTGAAAAAGTTAGCCAGAATCCATAGAATAAAGGTTTAAATATTAGTTTTTTTAAAAGGTTTATAATGACAATTTATAAGTAACAATAGAAACTAAACTTGACAACAATCACCAACAATGCGTAAAAAAGGCACTTGATAAGTAAATAGATCCCTCGCAAACTAAAAACTTACAAAAACGATCATCCATCAACGCGACAGGACTTGAGCGTTTTCTAGTATTAATTTAATAATTTGACACATCGTCATCATAAAATGCTAAGAGTCACACTATATACAGTAATCCCTCGGTATACCAAACTCGGATTAAGAGAATTCTATGGTAATGCCAACTAGAAAGACAGTCCCAGCCTCATAAATAGGGCATTCCATGTTAAATGAAACAGATATTACGAACTTCGTGTATTACGTAATTCGAACAAAATTGTTACCCCCTGGATGGCATTAGTGCAGAATGTTCGATGTTTAATACGAACTAATAATTTTAAACATACGCGCCGACGCGGTAATGTTTAAACTCTGTGCGCTCAGCTTGGAGAGTATCTAGTTTTTTTGTCCGCCGAGCGTAGCAGGCAGCAGAGCCGGCCGGCTTGTTGTCGTCTGGAATGTGGTTTTTCCATTCCCCTACCCTTCCCGCTGCAGGCCCAGGCGACACCGGCGGCGACCGATCAGACACCAGTCAATTTTTCATTGAGTTTTAATTGTTACACATCGTTGTGAAACCAGTGCTCCGGCCAGACCACGTGTTATTATATTGTAATAGGCCCTACCTCTTCAATAAAAGGCCATTTCAAAATCATTAACCTGCCCGTAATTATCCCTGCCCTTCCAAGGCATCGTAATCTTTCAGCTGTGGCAGTCACTACGTATACCACAGCAGTCAATCCGAATTGACTGAATTCGGTTTGAGTTCAATTCGGTTTGACTTGAAGTGTATATCACGGACATTCGAAACGACTTCCTCAATCCTATTTCGATTCGAATTGAAGTTGTTGTTGTTGCAGTTTAAATTGATGCTACAAGATTCTATGAATAACACTTGAAAATACTATGTACTTGTATCTCTACCTACATCTACGTAAATATAAAGCCTAATGTCTTCATTAAAGCCTCCAAGACGCCATTTTATTGTAAACATGTAATAAACACCGCCTGTCTAATAATGGTATTCACTGAAATCTATATCTCTAAGGCAGTTTTGAATCCGTATTGAATGCGTATTGAACTGTATATCAAGCAATTTAGCCTACTCATGTCAGTCCACTTTGGAAAGTGGATTGACTTCAATGTGAATCGAGTGTGTATATCAAGAGACTCAAACCGAATTGAACTCGAACCGACTTGAGTCAATTCGGATTGAGGGCTGTGATATACGTAGTGAGTGACACAAGACCATGTATGGCGCTTGCTTCAGCACTGTAGGCTACAGATCGTTAAAAAAACATCACTCATGTTTACTTTAAAATATAACTGGAAGTGGAATTGATTGATCAAGCCTACTTCAAGATCGATTAAAAGAGGAAAGTTTTGCAATATATAGTTAAAGAAACATTGTTTCACCCTGTAACACAATGCGAGACGTAGGCCTAGGCCTACTGATTGTGTAGGCCAGGCTAGGCCTAGAACGTGTTTTGCAACTGTGTGTAGATGGACATCTTCATAGTTTCGACTGTTCTTCTGACCGTCATTACTCGTCTTCTGGTTATTCAACGCTAATGACGCCACAAAGCAAGTTGAATATTACGTACGTAGGTGAATGGTGAAAAAGAAACATTGCTAATAAACATCGTCTAGTAGGGTTGTGCGAACCTGGATTTTTAAATTCGAACCGAACCTCGAACCTGCATTTACAAGGTTCGCGAACCTCGAACCTCGAACCGAACCTTTTTTTTAAAGTGGAAGGGAATCACATGGGCACTGAAGAAAAACTGATCATTGATCCAAATCTAGGCTGAGGAGCTTAGGCCTAGGGCCTAGGTTCCCTGGCTTATCTCGCACAATAATAATATTACAAGTATCAAATACAGCGCATTCTTGTCATAAATGTCAAGGGATTCTTCTGATGTATTTTTAATCATGTGGGAAAACGTTTTAGGGGTAGGGTAGCCTAGGCCTAGCCTAGGCTATGCTAGGCCTAGCCTAACCATCTTCAGACAAAACATCATAATAAGATCGATCAAATTAAGCGGCAATGCAACTTTTATAGCCAAACCTGAAGACAACACATCAAAATCAACATTAATAATGGTTTCTTATGATCTTAAACTGTTAAAAAAACACGCGTCTTGGTTAGGTCGCCCTAGCCCTAGTTGGCCTAGGTAGGCTTACGGATAGGCCCTAGGCCTACTACACTCGGACCGTCATCACTTCCCGATGAAAAATCATTACAAGATCGATGAAATCATAGAGAAATAACGATGAAATAAAGCGGCAATGTCACTTTCATAGCCAAACCTGAAGACAAAATCGACCCTAGGGCTAGGGCCTAGCCTAGGCCTAGCTCGGACTGCTTACATTTGGACCGTTACTTTCCGATGAAAACTCATTAGTAGATCGATAAAATTACGCGTCGATGCCATTATAATTTTTTTCGCCTGAAGAAAATCCACCAGCATCAACAATAAATAACTATTTTTTGCTATCTCAAGTGTCCAGAATATTACGCGTCAAGAAAAATCCGCCATTTTAAGATTTTGCAAGTTGCATATGCACTGCTTACAGCGCTAATTCGCTTTCGATTGATCGAGCGGCGACCGCGGTTAGACTTGATCGGATCGGTCGATGCTGTAGCCGTCGCTCCGGAGGCGTGGCTTTTCCGTAAGCGGAATTTTCAAAAGTTCGGTTCGAGGTTCGACTTTCAAAACAATTTCGACCGAACCGAACCGGATTCAAGGTTCGGTCGGATCGTTTTTCGAACGGTTCGCACAACGCCCTATTGTCTAGGACTAAACAAAGCAACACACTGGATGCAATTCTAGATGTCGAATCTAATTTTTTTTTGCGCATCGGGGGGGGGGGGGGTTGCGCGGCATCCGGCTTTCGTCTCACACACGTGGTTTGGGCGAGTCAAGCTGAAGGCTTGTGCAGACACGCGATTGCGTCAGCTGGCATGGCTGGTACAAACCGCGTGATTTTCGTCGTCGCATAAAGCCAATACCGCGATCTGCAATTCGGTTTTTCCTTGAGTTTTTGTATCGGAATATTAAAAATCAATCGTTAGGATATTTATTTGATGCTGAAAACGACCAAATCTCTCGCTCGATCGTGATTCCAACTGATGGTGGGTGTGGCTTGTTGCTACAGGTCCTTACTCTACGCGCAAAAACATCCGTACCCGCGCGCTCCTATCCATAGAAAAACATTGTTTCTTGAGGGGGGGGGGGGGGTGCGGATGTTTATTTTGGGGGACAATGATATCATTGAATTTTGACTTTTTTTTATATTGCGAAATTTTTCTATAACGTAATTGACAAATTTTTAGTCCCTTGATTTGTATTATTCGAGGTGTTTACTGTAGCTATTAAGACTGAAACATTTGGTCATGATCCATCTTGATCATCGATTGTCTGGTTTGAAAAATACGCAACATTTCTAGTGATATAGGTATTATATTATTGATCATGAATCATGATCAATAATGCTGTAACAATTTGATTAACAAAGAATTTTATTTAATCGTTATGCTCCCATATTACATTATTATTGTTTTAAGCATTATAGTAATCCCTCTCTATATTTCAAATTGCAAAGATATCCTAAAACCTGAGTTTAAATAATGAAAAATAGCATTTAAAGCCCTCTTACCAAAGCATTTCTAGTGGATTCATCATAAAGAATGCCAAAAGGCTGGATCATTAAAGTGAGTAAAGAGATAGGGTCCACCTACGCACTCCTGAAGTGGAATAGATAGGCCGCAATAAAGAAAAACAGATGAGTACAAACATAAAAACTACCAGGACATACATTGAAAACGTTTTAAAAGTTTCTTTTGGACGAGAACCCTTCCTCGGTGACTGAGAGACGAGTAACTGAGTTCTAACTTAATTTTGTATGCAAAACTGTTCATTTAGGGTTTCAAATATATACCTAAAAGAGTTTGGTTTCCGGAAACATAGGCTTACATTCTATGCAGCGTTAACCATACAGTGTCTCAAGTTCAATAGTTATGAAATGAACCGCCTGTCTTGTTTGTTGTTAGTAAGGGATGTAACAATGATAACTTTTTTTCATTAGCGAATTATCAAAATAGCAATGCCATTATCGAATCGATATTATCGATAATATCGATATCACCAACAAAGCCTGTTCCGACCTATAAGTCGAACCTGAAGTGTGGCAAGTGTAAATCAAAACAATACAATTGCGTTCAGTTTGCTGCCTCACTATCTTCGATGTCATGTATTTGGCTTCCGTTATCGACTGATGGCTCATTTCCAAACATAAATCTTAAGTGTGACACCATCAGTCGGATCAGCCCCAGACAGTGCATGCACAATGTGAGATAATCTCCATCTTAGAGTCTTGGTCTGTGTCACCATTGATAAATTATTTAATAATTTGATTATCGATAATGAATTTTGGTTATCGATTATCGAAATAATATCCAATTGTGATTCACTATCGATTATATCTGTTATCGTGTGCATCCTGATTGTTAATAAAAATCTTTATCTTTGACTTCATTTCATGAGGAAAACCAAAATACTTATCTTATTTATTGCAATCTTACGTTACTTTATTGTGACAGAGATGTATAATATTTCTGTATTTTACAAACAAACAATTATTTTTTTTGATCGAGATGAGAGTCCTCAGATGCAGCGGCAGAGATGAGATTTCCGAGGGGCACATACTTGGCAAGACGAGAAGGGGATTTATAAGAACACGGACATTAGAGAAATGCTGATGTAGAGAAGTTAAGTGACAGATAGGAAGGACCAAACGGTTGAGATGGTAATGACATATGAAACCGAATGGGGGAATAGGATGCCAAGAAATGTATGAGAAAGAAGGATTGAAGAAGCAAAAGAAGACGTGGTACGATCAAGGAAGAGATGGAAGACATAATAAGCGGGGAGACTTGGAGCCACGAGGAGAGCGGGAGAGAGCTGGGAATATGTCGACGAGATCGATTGTGGTAGATCGAAAGAATGGAATTTGGTTGCTAAACCCACGCTTACTTCTGCCCGAAGCAGGAAACTGCGATTGATACCGTATAGTACCGAACATGGCCTACCTGTTTTTTCACATTATTTTAGGTCTTCAAAATCCCTCTCCTCGGGCCTATATGCGAGCATCGGCATTTTTGACGCGCTAACATTTCAAACACCAAGTTACGCGCCATGTGACAAGGAAATAGTCCGAAATACGTGTTAGTTCACTGCTTCTGTCTGGGCGTTGCGCCAACAATACGGCAGACACGGAGTACGCAACGTTATCTCCAGGCCTACTGCAGGCCTACTGACGAGGAACAGATAACTAGGCGATATGAACCGTCTGCTTGGAGATTGCGTCAATAGCGCTACGTCATCACTGGCTCTGCGAAACAGACCGCAGGAATACGGTTGTAAAAATAAAAATATTTATTAAAAATTCCTTTTTAAATTTCGATGACCAAGTTAGGGGGTCGGCCTATTCAGGTCGCCTATATTCGGCTACTATAAACGTAAAAATGTGTGATTTTTGTTTAGCAATAAATTATAAACAAAATGTTTCCTTTAAGCCTATAAACATCCCTAGTCGTGATATTTCCAGTATTTGCAACACAAGAGTCCCTGATTCCTCTGTTGAAGGGTCCTGGCGCAGTCCCCATGATTGCAATCTTGCACTTGAAGCACACATTGATGCTATTTTCCCCTGGCATGGCTTGAAACCGAACAGTATTTTCTTGGGCTCAACCTCTTTCGCTTTCCCGACTCCGAACTCAATCCGGAATGATCAACAGTCATTCACGATCACCACCCGTCGTAGAAATCGCATGTTCACCCGCCCACCCTGGAACACAAGTAAAATTGGGCTGGTCAAGAATATACGTAGAGTACATATTCTACACAAATATCGATAGGGATGTACCAATTAGCATTTTTAACCATTGGCATAGGCCTACCAATGCTGACAGATTCCTGATTTTGGACGATGCCGATTCTGATTCCTGGCAGTTCTGATAGTTCTTAAAGTTCTTACAGTTCTTAAAATAAATGAATGAAAATTCACTTTAGCTGTTGCTGTTGCTGTATCATGTAGTTGGTTTGGCCTAAGCATTGGAATCAGATTGATTTGTGGAGTTGATCTACAGCAATATCCAACATACTGGTTTCAGAGAAATTTGGTAGTCCTTGCATTATTTTCTTGTAAAAGGATGGCAATCGTTTGCTATAGAACTTTACTTTGAATATTTCAAGATGCTCTTGTTTGCTCGGGCTCATTCAGTTTAATGCTCTGCTAGGGGGTGCTGTCTTGCAGCACTAAATTATAAACAAACTTTGATATATCTAGGTGCGCAGACCTGGGTAAGTTTACTTTTGAAAAGTAATGAAATTACATTACTCATTACTCCGCCAAAATGTTACTAAATTACTATTTCGTTACTTTCCAAGAAGTATAAATTACGTTACCTTTTTTATGAAAAAAAGTAGTGAAATTACTTTTCAAAAATACTTTTAATTTAAATGTATCTGTACGTAGCGACGAGTATGACGCAAGTGCTTTTGTCTACGATGGCGGGTACTCATGACAGGGTGTTATCCACGCCCACCTTCAAAACCAGCGAGGCCCTAAGTCACAGAGATATTGTAGATATCGCGTATAATGTATAGTAAATTATTGATTACGCGGGTGACATCTATCGGGCCGGAAAAAAAATGTTGTAACTACACTACAAGTGGTAACAATTCGACTATCGATTTTCTTTGACACAGACTTGAATGTTGATGTAAAATAGATAATTACTGTCGTCAACCGGCGCTCGTCATAGGCGAAAGTAGCCAACCAAAAGTAACAGGGACTAGGTTCTTAAATAAAACTCGGGACTAAAAATCGTTCGATCAACTCTTACGAAAATGTCGGAAATGCCATGCATGCACATGCACATTGGTTTCCAAAGCGGGTGCGAGTAGAAAGGCAGCAGGCGCACTTGGCCCAGTTTGACTGATTTTTGATACACACAGGCACGGCCGCGCGGACGAAAAAAGTAACGGCGTTACTAATGCCCAATGTCCAATGATAAAAGTGTGAACTTACTCTTTCGTTACTTTGAGAAAATTGTAATTAAATTACTGGCTCGTTACTGAAAAAAGTAATTTCGTTACAGTAACGCGTTTACTTCCGTTACGTTACTACCCAGGTCTGCTGGGCGATGGTCGTTCGCCCCCGCAGCCAAAGCCACGCGACTGCTAGGCGATTACTCACTCAACCCTGTTTACTCCTATCCGAGTTGGTTTTTTTCAGATATCTGCACACTCCCCCCCGAAGATTTACAATCTTGAAACTCGGTATTAATGACCTGATATGTGGTCCATGACCTCAAACAAAAATCAGCCAATTCCGATAACCGTTAGCTGTGTTAAAAAATAAACCTAAACATGGTAGAAAACCTCCCGGCTGCCTGGTGGGCTGGCTTGGGTTGGTTGGTTACTCATTCTCTGGGGAGGTATAAGACCAATAGAGAAAATGGGTAGCATCTTAGAACTTGAAATTGGACCACACTTAGATGTACCTCCACCAGTCCACTTTGCTTTCAAACCAAAATCAATCGTACAGTGACCAGAGAAAAGAAACTTTTAATAATAATCAAAACACGTAATTACCAAAGCGTGTTAATTTGTACAAAAAGCTTCGCAAACGCTTTTTCAGGTGCGTTGTTGGATGAGCTTACTTTTTTTTAACGAAAAAAAAGCGTATAATTGCGATTTTGCATGAGAAATTATTTTTCATTGCGCTCAATTTTCACCCCCAATAATGAATTCATAAAATTAAGATTCTGGTAAAAATCATTGGCAATCGGATATGCATGTAGGTGTTATAAAGTCGAGAATGTTTTAAAAAGTCGAAAAAATCGTAAATTGTGATTTTCATAAGAAAACATTTTTGATTGCGCTCAACTTTCACATGAATATATTAATTCATAAAAAATTAAGGTTCTGTTGAAAACATCATTCCATCGATTAAATCTGTAGGTGTTATAAGTCGAAGAAATGTTAAAAAAAAATCGTAAAAAATTGCGATTTTAATGAAAAATAATTTTGTCGAGTGCGCTAAAAAAACGTGGCATTTCGAAGTTCGAGATTTCGAAGGGCTCCAGAAATTTCATCGCAATTGGATGTATTGTTTAGCCGGGAATCGTGGTTAACAAAAAAGAAAAAAAACAATCATGACAAAACTAGTGAAAAACAAAAATCATGCCATCGACGGATTTTTGATCCTCCAAGCGTAGTGAAATGGAATCTTCGCTCGCTTCGCTAGACCTATGCTCATACCAATAAGATTTTCGTGAAGGACATTAGCTTAAGCGACCAATTCCAACCTGTAGCCCGACTCAATCCATGAGTCAGCGATAACAACCAAAGATGATATTTCTAATAGGAAAATATAGCAATCAGGTGGTATGGACAGTGCCACCACGCTGATAAACACCAGAATCAACAAGGGCCGTTCCGAACAATTTGAATTTAATTATGTGGCCACTTTGGTAGTGCAGCTCCAACGTCCCGTCACCTAGAGCGGGATCGAACCCAGGACCTCTGCATTGGAAGCAGTGACACTAACTACAAGACCAACGAACCACAAAACAGCAGCATTAAGTTGATGGTGGCATACTAAGCCTGTGAAAATATTCAAATTTGAATATTGGTGATGTTCATCGTAATCAACTATTTTGGTAATTTTACGGTAATTTACCGCACTGAAATATCCAATAGAATATTAATTATTTCACTCTTACTTAGCCTTATCCCTGCTATCCACACCACTACATGGTTCCAGCGTGAAAACAGGGTCAACGTGTGCAATCCAGCCATAGCTCTAACGGCCCCTACGAGAATGTCCAAACAGTGGGGCGGCATCGGGTGACAAACTTGGAACACTTGGAGATTTTCATTATTGCGGGTACGGACTCTTGAGGAATGTCCTCGCTATATAGCCTGACAACAGTTAAATTGCGCTTTTAGTAAAATTAAAAAACTAAACAACCCTCATTTAATAACAGATTTTTATGTGCAATGCATATAAATTAAAAACTAATTATATTCCATAATTTTAATTGATTTTTAATTTATTAGGCTAGATCTTGTGTTTGCTTTTTTCACCTGTTACGTTTTTTACGTCGAATCCGCTTAGATCTAACCATAAATAAAATACATAAATATTCAATAGTAAATAAAATAAAGGTAAAATAAATATAACTAATTACTTTTTTTTTAATGGTGACTTAAGATATAAGATAAAGGTAAACTAAATAAGGTATGTCACATTTTAAGTTCTGTACAAGTTTGTTATTTCGGGAAAGTTCCAAGTACAATGGGTAACTGCTGTATTAAATTTGACAAATTTGGGTTGCACAAAGCTAGTACTTTACATTTGCTACAAGGCCAGCTAATGTTATTTTTAAGGCCCACAACTCTGCACTCACCCCAGCACGTGACGGTAATGGACCGACTTCTGCCCCTTCCTCCAGCGCCGCAGTTTTGACCGAGAACTCCAGTGTCTCCCGTGGTCCGAAACATCCCCCGTCTGTGCCATGATGCTGCATCCCTCCTCAAGGCAATCGATGGCCGGCTCTCCGTGCTGGCCCAATACGAGGACCTCTGCTCGACGCTGGCCCCAGTGGAACCGCAGGGGCAATGTCACTGGCTGTCAGAGCAATGATGATGGTTATTCAATTTTTTTTTTTTTTTGTATTTTTTTAGCGGGTGTTTGAGAAAGATGTTAAAGATATTGTTTGTGTCGCTGGCTAGCTGGTACTAAATGATAGCCCCAGAATGGAGTGTGCGCTTGTTATCCCCAAATTTTTTGGTTGTTGTACATGACAAGTCAAGTATAGATAGGGTCATTCTGCACAGGTTCACACATGGTTTGTTTCTGTCTTAGTTTTGTGTTGTTTTAAAATAGTGATTTGTGTTTTTTTCTAGTTCCATATAGTGTGCCCTTACTTTACTATGTATTAATATTAATATTATCCGTTCTCATATCACAAGCTCTAAGTTGTGTGAATTCGAAAATGGCGATTGAGGTCTACTGTCTAGGTAAAATAAATCATCGCCCAAATAAAATCATCACACACAAGGTGGAATCTAATACTAATTTAAAAATGTTCATAGATTCTGGGTACCCGCGGATCTTTGAGTGCTGGAACCGTTCAAGAATTTAACTACCCAACATAAGAAATAGCAAATATAAAAAAATAAAAAAAAAAAAACAAAAAACAAGATGTCATCCCTACTTTGAAGCAAACGTTTTATTTAGATTTCACTGTACATCATTTGCAGAACGAAACTAGCACATGCGGTGAGGCATTGTGTGAACAAAGTGAGTACAGGAACGTACTAGTCCCACATGTGTGCACATGTGTGTGACGGACCTGCACTGACTGTGTGGAGACGTCCATCACACACCGACATTAATGCCATTTGTTTTTCTTTGTGCGAAGTTGGCCTCTTTCTTTCTCTCTCTCTTTCTTTCCTCTTCTTGTCTTGCTATCCATATAAGACTGCCTCCTTTTCTATCCAGCTCAGTTCTTCGGTCAGGGAGTCAATGTCACTCCTGAGGGCGCGCATCTAAGAGATGTGGCTCTGTCTTGGATCTTCTAAATTACAAAGTTTACAGGTGCCGGTCATTGGTAATGTTAAGCGTTGCAGTGGTGTTTGCAAGACTTCGTGACCGGGGTTGCAAGCCGGAAAAATTGGGTCGGCTAGCTGTCTTTCATCGACCAGTCTTTTGGTCTGGGCCTTTCTTGATCTCGGTCCCACCAGTTCTTTAGTCGTGAGTCTCTTCTGTGATGTTCTGAAATCTTTTTTGATGGTCAATTTGAGTCTTAGGTTTGACTCATTTTTGAAGGAGAGAGGCGCTGCTGGTGGTTGCGAGCTTTTGTGAACCTTGTGAGCCAAGAAGTCTGCCTTTTCATTCCCCATAGATTTGCAGTTGCTGGGGATCCATGAGCCTCCTAATCGGATTTACTTGCTGACGGAGGCTGCAAGGGAGTTTTTTGAAAGGCAGCGATTTCGGATGGGGTTCGCTGCTTGGGAGATAAATTGGATGGCCACCGCTGTCCGCTTAGGGAATGACAAATTTTGTCCTTGTTGAGGGGAATGCGGGGCGTCGAAGTATGTTTCACCGCTCCATTGGGTGTTTCTTTGAAGAGATGCAGTGGATGCCGTAGCTGTTCTGTTTGTACCCGAGTCCGTAGGGAGGCCATCCGTGAAGATGTGCACCCACTCTTGAAGAGGAAAGTGCTTCTTACAGTGCTCCTCGGCCAAGCTTTTTCAGTTCTTTGTGGTCCTGGTCATTGGGGAAACTTTCTTCTCAATGCCGTCAATTTTTGTCCCCGGGCGAGCTGAATTGGACTTGTCCTGGCATAAGCTCTGGGAGTGGTACGATCACCAGTGGTGCACCTGTGGTGCTTCAAGGAGATAGGACAGTTTTTCTCTTCAGTTGGTGGACTGTGTTCAGCAAAGTAGTGTGCATACCTTGGAACTTTTGGAGTTGATAGTTGAGCCATTTGTAGGGGTTTAGGCGCGCCAGTTGTTTCGTGCAATTGACAGCGCCTCGCTCTCCGTTTTATCTGTAGAGGCTCAATTCGCTGAACCACTCCCATTGCGACAATTGTATTTGTTTTCAGTGCTCCCTGTCTACAAATGCTTTATGCGCGTGATCCGTTTCGATACTTGAATTTCAACAATCATCTTGATTCATTCTTTGCCTACTGCAGGGTTTCCGTAGATTATATTACTTAATGAGTCGTGTTTTTGTGTCAGTGTTTGTTTTTTTGGTAAAGTATGGACATAACTATAAAAGGTAGATGGAAAGGCAGTATGTTAACTCATAATAAGGAGCATTGTTACTAGTGTTTTTTACTCATGAAGTTTTTTGTGACCGGTCACACCGCGCATCATCTTGCCCACAGAACTCCATCCAATCCTGGGCATCTGTCGTCGTCATCTATGTCGTAGCAAATTCTTTGTGCAATGTTCTGAATTAAAAAGGCTTGATTAAGCATGATTTCGGCATTCATAATCATGCATCAATCGAACCAACATTAAACAATTTTGCTACAAATTGAAGTAGCCACCTTCTGACCACAGTACCAGTACTGACTAGCACGAAGCCACGCAATGACCATAATAAATTTCATGAATTATGTATAAATAAAGTATTCTCACTAGTAGTGTTGATGCTGGACGTTATCCACAAATGTGGACAAACATTGCCACCAACTTCATTTTCGATCAAATCCTGATCACTGGGTTGGCATATTTTCTCTCATCAATTGCGTACAAAAATTTTTAAAAATTGCACAGGCATAGTCCCCCATATTGTATTCTTGGATGCAACAATAAAATACAAATTTATTTTAAAAAATGCCCTTTTTTACTGTACGCAAGTAATTCAGTTACATAGTGGTGCTAGGTTTTCTACTAAGAGCTTGGCCATACATCGATTAATCAACTGTTTTAATCGATTGTCGTGAGTAATATTTCGACATCGATGTTTTTGTATGGGAATCATGTTTTTGTTAATTAATATATACCTAAATACAAATAAAATTATTGATTTTGCAAATTTTGCAATTTCCCGCTTAAAACTTTAGAAAATTCATTTAAACAAAATATTTCAAATTACAATTGTTACATCGCAATTTGAGGTAGGAATAGGCTTTAATAGTTGCATTAACACTTCGCTCGCGTAAGTTTGAATGGCCGGCCGCTGAGCACTAGAGCGTCCTTGTATCTGTTGCCTAGCAACGGAGGACCACTCCCCTCCCCCCACCCGCCAACATGCCGCATCGATCGAGACAAGGCACTCGACTCTCGCGCTCTCTCTCTACCTCGTGGGAGGGGCATCGAGGGGCCCGTGGCGGTGGCGGCCAATCCACCACCACCACCACCACCACCACCACCAGCCCAGACCAGCGCCGAGACAGCACGCAATTCAAATTGACGCAAATGCGAGAAAAGTGAGTTTTATGTCGATGGTATATTCGATATCGTAATGATTACAAAGTGACAGTATTGGCGGGATATTGTTTTGACGGAATATTATCGCGATTTTATTCTCATTTCGGCGCGATTATCGATATAAAAGTGTGACATTAATTAATTCTTATTTTAAGAAAAAAAATCGATGCTAGATCAACAATTTGAGCTGTAAAGTCTCGATTAGAATGTTTAGAGAGCAATTCTGGATCATATGTGGAGGTAGGCCTAGGCTTTGGTATAGCTGTCCTGTAGGCCTACTTTTTTTACGAGTTTGCTTAGGCTTGGGCTAGTCGAGGATTGTTCTAAAGTCCTAGCCTAGGTCTAGGGCCGAGAGGGCATGAGCATCAAATATTTATTTGGCCTAGAGCATACACAAAGACTACACATTGCCTGGCAGTCGTATTTGTCACAAATAATTAATAGAAGCATCTCTTGCACGTTCTATAACCATTTTCCCGCTGACAAATTTGAACGTTTCTAGTTTGGAAGTGTTCCGTTATAGGACACGACCAGCCATGGATGACGGCACGACCTATCGACGACCAGTCCGGTCGACCGGTCGCTTCCACGGAACGTAACCCAACTGTGCATCATGAAGGCGGCTTTTGGTTCCCACGTTGGATACCCAAATGCATAGTGATTTTGGTTTAAGCCTACATAGATCAAATCTTCTGAGCTGCAAAATGTGAAAAAATAAATTTACTCAAAATATTATTATATTCAAGCTTTTTTAACCAATTATTGGATGAGCGTAGCGAGCGTAGCGAGCGAAGCGAAGATTCCATTTCACTACACTGGAGAAAAAAATCCGGAATGTTTTTTTTTTTTTTCCTTCTTTCTTTTTTTTTCTGTATTTTTGTGTGTTTGTCAGCACGATTCCGGCTAAAACCGATACTCCGATTGCGATGAAATTTTATGGAGGTCTTCGAAATCTCTGAACTTAAAACTGCCACGTTTTTGAGCGCAATCGGGAAATTTTTTTTTTCATAAAAAACGCAATTTTACGATTTTTTTCGATTTTTAAAGAATTTCTTCGACTTATTACACCTACATGCTTTATCCGATTGTAAAGATTTTGTTACAGAACCTTAATAATGAATTTATAGGCCTATTCGTGTGAAATTTGAGCACAATCGAAAAATTATTTCTCGTGAAAATCAAAATTTACAGTTTTTTTTTTTTTTTAAACCTTTTAAGTGCTGAGTATATTTGCACTGTTCATACCCCTGTGCTGAGTTATTTTTCACAAAAAGCAGTTTTCGGAAAAAAATCAGAAAGTGGTAAAATAGTCTCAAAATTGTGTTACATGGTTAAAAAATCATTATTGTATCTCCAAAATTTTTAAAACACCCCCCCCCCCCCCTTTAAAAAACATCCCCCCAGAAACAACAGATAAGTGGGTTAGCACCCAAAATCTTTAATTTTTTGTAAAAACATTATTGTCTCTTCCAAGATTGTAAACAAAACCCAAAACAACCCTCCCCCCAAAAATACAACCCCCCCCCCAAAAAAAAAAAAAAACACAGATAGAGGTGGTATATTTCCTAAAATTATGTAACAAGTTTGAAAAAAATAATTATCCTGTCATACGACTTTATACCAACCCCACAACAACCCCCCCACCCCCCCAACCGAAACAACTTCCCCCCCCAAAAAAAAATCCCCCCCTTTTTTTTTTTTTTTTTTTTTAAATTTTTATCTTGTTTAGGCCATGCACATGGTGGGTGTTCAAAACCTTTATTTATGTTGCAGTTTAGAAGTTTTCAATTTTTGATATTTTTCGAAACAGGTACGATCGTTGAGTGACTAATTAAGCTAGATCGAAGGCCCATGCTGAGTGTCTACGGAAAAATTTCCTCCGCTCAGTAGACATTCCAACAGCAGGCACGTGCCGACAGCTCGAGCGAAAACTACAGCACTGCACAACGGAGTTACTTTGTAGCCCCTAGTGGAGAACCGGATGTCAATTTAAATTAGAACCGCGGGAAAAATTTTAACAAAGATCATTTTAACAAGCATTTCCTTTGTAGGTTTCGCGATAAATATTTTATACATACAAAAAAACTTGTTTTCGATTTGTAAAATCCAATGAATATGTCATATATTTTTTGTTTTATATATTTTAACTAAAAATATTATGTATTTATTTTGAAACTCTAAAAGTTTAAATTCTCAAAAACTGTCATGGTAATAAAGTTTTTTTGGGCAGCTGCATGGTATTGTTCTAGGAAGGCCATGCTTATAAGGAAGTGTATTAAAAGGAAATATACTAGGAAGCTTCGAAAACGTTTTTTCAGGCGCGTTGTTGGATGAGCGTAATTTTTTAACGAAAAAAGCGTTAAATTGCGATTTTCATGAAAAATTATTTTTGATTCCGCCCAAATTTCACACCAATATACTAACTTATAAAATAAGGTTCTGTATAAAAATCGTTACAATCGGATAAAGCATGTAGGTTTTATAAGCAAAGAAAATGTAAAATAAAAAAATAAAAAACGTAAAATTGCGATTTTCATAAAAAAATATTTTGATTGCACTAAAAATTTCACACGAATATATTAATTCATAAAATTAAGGTTCTGTAAAAAGTCATTACCATTGGATAAAGCATGTAGGTGTTAAAAGTCGAAGAAAGTTTAAAAAAAAAAAAAACACGTAAAATTGCGATTTCATGAGAAATAATTTTTTTAATTGCGCGTTCTGCTGCGCGTTAAAAACTGAAACGTGCAATGAAACAACTACTTATTTCCTTGATTACTGCACTAATTAAAAAACTTGAATCAGTATCACCCAAATATAAAACAACACGGGTCAAATTACTAATAATTTTAGAACTGTCAACGTCACTCGCCCCGGGGTTTACCGGGCCCAACGTTAACTATTATTGGTTCACTTTAGGGTTTTGGAACAAGTTTTGTTTTCTGACTCATTAACCCGTGAACCAAAGGATTAAATTAATATCATGCTGTCGCCGACAAACTCAATCTCTTCAAACTCCACTCATACTCAGACTTAAGTCCTGTTATCGGTTAAAATAACAATGTACAATGTTTTTACCCTATATTTCGTAAATCTTTGGAAATTTTACTAAAACTAAAAGCATGTTGTATTTCAATTTAATGTCGCCTGCCACCCTGGCGCGAGTATTAGCATGTGATTTACAATTTCTTTACCCCGTCTGGGCCCGGTGTAGAATTGACCCAGAGCAAGGCTCTGCTAGTCGTACAAGTCGATTCAAGAAAAAAAGTCCACCTCGCAAACATCAGCTAGTAAGAGCCCGAAAAAAATCACAAAATCTATTTATGGGAGGAGGTTAAAATAACAATGTACAATGTTTTTATCTATATTTCGTAAATCTTTGGAAATTTTACTAAAACTAAAAGCATATTGTATTTCAATTTAATGATCGCCTGCCACCCTGGCGCGAGTATTAGCATTGTGATTTACAATTTCTTTACCCCGTCTGGGCCCGGTGTAGAATTGACCCAGAGCATGGCTCTGCTAATCGTACAAGTCGATTCAAGAAAAGAAGTCCACCTCGCAAACATCAGCTAGTAAGAGTCCGAAAAAATCACAAAATCTATTTATTTTTGTAATTTTTAAAATATTTTTTAAAGTTTTTGTTCATAAAACAAATTGACAGGTTAGTTTACAAAGGCTATGCAAATTGCGCGATCAGATCAAAAATAAAATATTATCAACATTTAAATAAAATAATTGCCTTTTTCACGAGCTTGGTAAATTTCCACAAATTACCCGCTTGGGCGCATTCCAGAGTAAATACCTCTTCATTCCGGGGTCAAAACCTGGTTGCACGAGCTCATCCATCAGTCTTCAAATTGTGGGGGGAAAGGGGATTCTTCGGCGAGAAATTCAACCATCGTAACCACAATTCTAGGAATCATATTATTATCATGTTTGTTTGTCTTCACCAGCAGGTTCGGAAGGCCTCAACATTTGCACACACTGTTGTGCCACTTTCACATAATCATTCATGCAAAGTTCATAATATTTATTTTATACTTAATTAAAGATAAAAGTACCCTAAACTGTATGTTTACTGAAATGTTCCACTGTTTTTATTACGTTTTATTTTTTTATAATATGATTTTTAAATTTATTATCTTTTGTACCTCAATGTAAAATGCAGAAATGCTGTACTTGAGTGAAGGAATAAATAAATAAAGAAGATAAAAAAGTATTTTATAAGGAGGACATAAAGGAGGTAGCGATATAGTAAATTAATAATCTAATTTAGCAAGAGTAACAAAAGCCGTCAAATTATCACATGCTAATCATCAGAATAGAATATGAGGAGACTATACACAATTAATAAGATATGGATATTGACAGATTGTTTACGAAATAAGGATAATTATGACAATATCCTACTTGGTGGTTAATGGGCCAACAACTTCAACATTGCAATTTACATTGTTTGTATCTTTTTTCTCATTGTGACAATATTTTTATAAACAATATTATTGATCTTCTTGAGAATGGATTTGTTTCACATAACAACAAGACTAAGTCACATTGTGAGGTCCAGGAATTTACGTTGGCATGAAATCTGTGCATTTCATCTGGTTTCACAGATAAGAGTAAAGGTAAATTCTCGGAACACTCGCAAGCCGGAGCGGAAGTAATTAAAATAAGGGTCTTATACTCAGGTACTGGGACAAGTATTAAGCCACGGTCCAATAAATTTACAAAAAAAATCTCTACTGTCTGTGCATCGATTTTATTCAAATCTAACGATTATTTTATTTTTGGTGGATTGGACCGGATTGGACTTTGCTGGCAATCTATATTATGTGTCAACAGAAGTAGTATTTTTCGTGTACAAAAGATACTAACCCAGAGAAAAAATTACGATTGAAATACAATTTCGCAAATTATTTTATATATTTCACGTAACGATATGTTTTAGAATGACCCTGACCTATTCCCCGAGCATAAACGCTTTTTATAATCAAGGCATAAACAAATGAAAAAGAGGTCTGGCTCAATAAAAATATTTTTTTGAACAAAAGATCCCCGAAAAAATTAATTTAAAAAAATTATAAACCATAACTCACTAAATACCTCAAATAATACTATGTTTTAATTTAATGAACACTGTTAAAATATTCAATGGAATATATTCCCGGTGATTATGTGTGCAGACAGTCGCGTAGGAAGATGGGTTTGGTGATGGGTACCCCCCCCCCCTTTCCAGTGTACCCCACACTGTCACCACCACAGAGTACATCACAACGATACACAACACTGAGAAAATAATTATACAGTCAGAATACTAGAGTGTTGTATGTGGAAGAAAAAATCTCATAATACTCATGCCAATGATGGTAATTGCACTTGTGAGGGCGCGTATGCCCTGTTGCAATGTGTTCATAAAATATAATTTCCCCCTCGCCCAACACTTTGTTAAAAGCATGACCACGTATGACGTAAACACGTAAAAGACATAGAGGAAAGAGGACATTTTCTCTCAATCATCAAAACAAGGTCCGCGCAGGCACGTATTTCAAACCGCCCATGTGATAAGATTCTCCTTCGGGACCGTCTAGCAACGAGAGCTTTGTGTTTGAGTTAGATTGATCATTGACAATGACAATATTGTATTTGATCTTTAGGAAGGATATCTTTAAAGACGATACATTTACGACATGGATTACATAAGCTAGCATTAATCAATGATTATTTACGAAGAGACCACTGTGATCCAAGCAGAATGCGAATATAATATGTAAAAAATGGTTCTGAGAAATTTTTAACTGCTATTTTGCATCTTTCACACGTTTAATTTCCATGCGCTCAGTTTTGCGGAAATACATGCCCCCCCCCCCCCCCCCCCCCCCCCCCCATCAGAGCTAGTCCCCCCGTATCCCCAATCAAAACTCCCAACCCCTCGCTACGCATTTCGACCGCCTGCGGCAAGCGTGATAATATAAGCAAGTCCCGGAAGACAAGAGTAGCTTCGTTTGGTCAAGCGATCACTATAATGCGCGGGTTTCATTACAATTTAAATTTCTTAGCATTTGGCAACGTCGGAGTAGAAACCGAGCCCGCGCGCGTCTCTGTTTCTGAGGAATTCCAGACCATTTTAAGAAGGCAGGCATTTTGTCCTACGGCACAGCTCAAACCTCACATTCACAGCCAAATCTTTGGACCAAATTTAAAAATTACGAATTATGCAATTACTACGAACTGAGAAAACTACTGGTACCGTAATTATTCTATTGCATACTACTTTTAACAAAATAATGGAAATGTGTAAAAGACTTAATTCATAATTTGATTTATTTTTGATTGGATATTTATCTAAAATTTTAGACGACTTGAACTTTTTAAAAAAATTTAGGTTTTAAAATAACTTCAAATTTGAAAAGTTCTTTTTTTGAGCTGTGAACTGAACGTTAGAAAGTTCATTTAAAAAATGAACTGTCCCAAAACGGGTGGGGGGGGGGTCTAGTTTGGGTTATGTGTACACAAACTAGAAAACCGGTAACGTAATAAATCGTATTCGTTGATACAAATCAGATTTTCGAAACGGACGGGGAGAAGAGGGCATTGGCAATTATGTGTTACTCTTTTCTGTGAACATGATGAAATGCATAGAATTCATGCCCAAAGGCCGATTCCTGGACCTGCTCACAGTTTAACTTGCTTGTTATGCAAAACAAATCCGTCCCTGAAGATCAAGAATTTTTTATAATTGTCTACAATAATATTGTCACAATGAGTAAGAAGATATACAAACAATGAAAATTACAATGTTGCTGCTGGCCAAGATTGACATTTTATTTGGGCTCCTCATATTTTAATGATTTTCACGTTATAATTTGACAGCTCTGGCACTCTTGCCAAATTAAATTATTACTTTATTATATCGTTTTCGTTATTTCTTGAATGAGCGTAGCGAGCGAAGCGAAGATTCCATTTCACTACACTGGAAAAAAACATCCGGAATGTTTTTTTCTTTCTTTCTTTCTGTTTGTATTATTGTGTGTCTGATAGCACTATTTCGGCTAAACCGATACTCCAATTGCGATGAAATTTTATTGAGGCCTTCGAAATCTCTGAACCAAGAACTACCACGTTTTTGAGCGCAATCGAAAAATTATTTCTCATGTAAATCGTAATTTTTCGATTTTTTTCGATTTTTAAAAAAAAATTTGATTTATAACACCTACATGCTTTATCCGAATGTAATGATTTTTCACAGAAACCTTTGTTTCCCTGAATTTATATATTCGTGTGGGAAATTTGAGCGCAATAAAAAAATTATTTTTCATGAAAATTGCAATTTTACGTGTTTTTTTTAACTTTCTTTGACTTATAACACCTACTTCTTTATCCCCAAATTTTAATGATTTTTTCACAGAACCTTAATTTCATGAATTTATATATTCGTGTAAAATTTGAGCGCAATCAAAAAATATTTTTTTATGAAAATCGCAATTTTACGTTTTTTTTGTTTTTTTACATTTCTTTGACTTGACCCTACACCTGCACCTACACACCTACACCTACATGTTTTATCCGATTGTAACGATTTTTATACAGAACCTTTATTTTATAAATTAATATATTGGGGTTGTGAAATTTGAGCGCAATCAAAAATAATTTCTCATGAAAATGGCAATTTTACGCTTTTTCGTTAAAAAAAATTACGCTCATCCAACAACGCGCCTGAAAAAGCGTTGCGAAGCTTCCTATATATTTCCTTTTAATACACTTCCTTATAAGCTGGCCTTCCTAGAACAATACCATGCAGCTGCAAATAAAATTTATTACCATGACAGTTTAGAGAATTTAAAATTTTTTGAAGTTTCAAATATAAATACATAATATTTTATGTTAAAATATATAAACAAACAATATATGACATATTCATTTTGTATTTTAACACTCGAAAACAAGTTTATTTGTATGCATAATAATATTAATCGCGAAACCTACAAACGAAATGCTTTTATCAATGTATCTTATGTTAAAATATTTCCGCGCGTTCTAATTTAAATTGACATCCGGTTCTCCACTAGGGGCCTACGAAGTTACTCCGATTGCTGCTAGGTAGCTGTAGCTTCGCTCGAGCTGTCGGGCACGCTGCCTAGCATGTCGGCAATGTACTACATGAGGGGAGGAAAATTTTTCCGTAGACACTTAGCATAGGCCGTTACGACTCTAGCTATATTAGTCACTCAACGGTACGATGCACAGTGGAACACTACACTCGTTACAACAGTATCGCGTTTCCCGACGTTTCTTCAACCGCCTGACAGAATTATTGCAGACATGGCACTCTTTTGTTGGATTCAACTTTTTTTCAGTAGGAGGGATTGTTTTAGGGAAGTGCCTTTCCTTCAACCGTAAAGGATTGTCTCCACTTGATGGCCGCCCACCTTTACGACTAGGTCGTGCTGTAAAGTTTTTCTCAATCAGTTGCCGAATCAATTCCAATTGGAAATCTGCGAGTGAGGTATTATTACCAGAATGAATTAGATATAGAGCATGTGCATTGAGCATAGCAATATCAATAAGGTGGAAATATAGTTTTTTGTACCACTTTAGGTCTTAACGGACACACTCTACAGAGCTCAACAGCATGTCGGTGCGATCTACAGACCCCATGTTTGTATTGTAGGCAATAATGCATGCTGGTTTGACAATTGGTTCGTTGGTCCTGTAATCAACTTTACCCGTGGGTAACTCCTCATCTTCATGAATCGTGGTCAACATGTGTACGTCGCGCTTATCTTTCCACTTCATTGCCAACATATTATCCGTGAAGAGAACCTGACGATCCCCTTTATTTAATCTTAGGTTGAGAACCGGCAGACCTCTTCGGTTTTTACGAACAGTTCCGCACGCATTTGTGGCATTAGCGTGTAGAAAGTTGAACAGGCTGGGGCTTGTGTACCAGTTATCAACCCAAAGGGAGTGACCCAACCCTAAATAGTGCTCCAACAGGGTGGTTACAACCGATCCGGACATTCCTAACCCATAAGGGTCCGTTATCTCGGTCCCTAGACCCGTGTAGACTATAGTGTCAAGCACGTACCCCGTTTCAACATCGCACATAACGAAAAGTTTGATCCCGAATCGGTGACGTTTATTAGGTATGTACTGCTTGAACTGTAGCCGACCTTTGAAAAGTACCAAACTTTCATCTATACAAATGTTTTGAAAGGGAACAAAGTTGGCTTTGAAGGCATTTCTCTGATGATCAAGAACTAGCCTAATTTTGGAAAGTTTGTCGCCATCAACTTGGTGGTCATTGTCCGAAAAGTGCAGCATAGACAGTAGCAAGAAGAATCTGTCACGAGACATGAGACGTGAATACAATGGTTGAGCTAGCAACTCATCGGTTGACCAATATTCATGCAACCTTAGCTTCTTGCTACGTACCATAAGCATGAATACTGCAATGAAAACATATTGTTCCTCAATAGTTGTATCTGTCCACTTATTCAAACGGGAATGTGGCGAAGCTGTGCATTTATTGTATTAAAATATATAAAACGATTACACTCTTGAGTAATTTGCGCCATCAGATCCCTCGAGAAAAAGACTTCAAAGAAATTGACTTCCTTGAAGTCGACAAATGCAGCTTGATTTTGGATTCCACTATTAGCAGCATCAAATCGTGAAATTGGGGAGTGAAATCTACACCGGCGTCATCTGCTGTCTGCCAATGTATGGAATGACCGGAGCACAATCCGTTGGTTAGGCATAGGTACTGGTAAACGCTGTGGTGGTGGTGGTGGTTGAACTTGTTGGCCTGGTCCTAGAAGTGGTAGACCTACAGCTAAATCTACATCATCATCACTGTCACTTATATTGTGATGGACTGGAACCATCCTCCTTCTTTGACGACAGTGGTTCATCATTACCACTGTCATCAGAATTAGCTGAAAATAATATTATAAACCTCATTTATAAAAAGAATCGTTTGGCCAAGGGCCTAAAGGCCTAATCAAAACGGTTTAGGCAAACCTAACACCAATTCCAAACTGCTAAAGGGGTAGGCCTAGGCCTATAAAGCCTACAAAATACTAAGTAGGCCTACAAACTATTGACACAAAGGCCATTATATCTAGGGCCTAGCAATGCTGCACATTCAAAGCTCAAGCTAGGCCTAAGGTAAACAGTTTTCAAAATAATACCAGACTTTGGCTAATAATCAATTTGAATGCAGTTCTTGTAAAAAACAAGCAGGCCTAGGCCTATCCATGCGCGTAGCTACATACGCACTATTCTTCGGAACAGGTAGATAAGTTTTTTATTCATCACATATCGTTACACATACAACAGATTTCGACAACAATAAATAAATTGTTTAGTGTTGTGCATTCAGTAATGTGAATAGGCCTAAGGTAGGCCTACATATTGACAGAACAGAAATAACAATTAGGCCTAAGGTTATACTTTGTAAGGTAGGCTTCTACCAATGTTCTAAATCAATCACGGAACATGCAACAGGTAGGCCTCAAAGTAGGGTTAGGTAATTGCCAAGGCCAATATTTGTCCAGCATATATGTTTATTTACCTTGCAAATCAATATCTTGATCATCATACACTCACTGTCATTATCTGAGATTAATTCTTCTTCTTCATCGGACTCCTTTGTCGTAATTATTTCAATAATGTCGCCGTCTCCGAGTTTGCGTGCTTTCCGCGACGCCATTGCACCACAACAACTTTCTCGAAATCCAGAACGGAAGTCGTCGCGTCGATACAAGTCATTCATGACTGACTGAGCCGCCGACTCTACCCGCGTTACTTGCATCGTCTTCCGAGAGAATTCAGCACACTTCAATAGCTCACAATTAAAATCGAATGATTAGAACGGCGGCAAATAAATGCGGGAAATATGAATGTGCTAGCCCGAGATAACTCGGGCGTAGCACTGAGGATCGCCGCGTCAGCCCGAGTTAACTCGGGCGTAGCATAGAAAAGGTTAAACAATTCTTTGACAAATGACACCTACAAGCTTTATTCTATTGTAATGATTTTTTCACAGATCCTTAATTTTATGAATTAATATATTCGTGTAAAATTTGAGCGCAATCGAATAATTATTTCTTATGAAAATCGCAATTTTACGATTTTTTTATTTTTTTAAATCACGATTAATAAAAAAAATAAAAAAATAAAGTTAATTTTTTATTTAATTTAATTTAATTTAAAAAATTCTTCGACTTTGTAATACATTTTCACAGAACAACAGAAAATCCGCATAACACATGGCAGCTGAATGCACCAATTACGCTCATCCAACAACGCGGGGGACTTAAGCGTTTTCCTAGTTAACACTATGTGCAGTGCAAACATGATACTCGGTCTAACACAGGGTCAACATAAGCCAACAAACCTACTACATACCAAATGATTAAGCCTTGCTGCAGCAAGTGCTTTGTTGAGTAAACTGTAATATTTGTTACAGAAACTAGGCCTACATTTTCTCATTAATATTAATTAATTAATATTGTTTAATTATTTCATTATTTAATGTTAATGATAGGCTTTTTTGTCAATTAAAGTAATTAAAGACCTTGCTTATACCAAAAACAATAAATAAATACTATTTTCCTGACCATGTAGTAGGCCTATTAGTAGAGGTAGTGACAAATGGTGATAACAAAATTTGCGAAATTTTTTAAATATCCATTTTATTGCCTCAAATGTAATATTGTTGACGAATTACAACATTTAGAGATGGAAAAAACACATTTTGAAAACGGCGAATTTTGCGAAACCTCGTGTATACGCGAAATAACTTACAAAATTGTATAAAACTAGTCAAAACGCGAATTAACTCGCAAAATGAAGCATTTTAGAGCTCAAAATGTTGGGGGGATGGCGGAGGTGCCGGTCCAGAATTTTTGTGGATTGTTGGTGGAGGTGCCGGTCCAGACCAAACATTACTCGCGCAGCGGGCGGTACATCGTTTCGTGACGTCACGGGCTCCATGAAAATAGACCGCCAAAATAACGACGCGTATCAAGGTCTCCGCGGCAATAGTCCACCAAAATAATGGTGCATACAAACATTTATTTTTGCTTGGGAATCGATTCTGAATAGATTTGTGGGTCACAATGATCGATTCTAACGAATTGGAATTATGTCATCCCTACTTAAAAGGCTTAAAGGGCTTTTTTAAATTTTCATTTAAAACTTTTTTTTTTAATTTTCATTTAATTTTTTTTTTTTTAGATATTTGTTTTTGACCATTTAAATGAAATCGCAAAAAACGCGAAATTTGGGTTTTATAAAACAAAATTTGGATTTTTATATCACCATTTCTCATTACCTCTACCTATTAGATTAGAACTTAAGCATATACCTACAATATGAAAAATTCCATTGAAACATTCGATTTGGATTCGAAATGAAAAACATGGATGAAAGTTAGAAAATTATCGGTTTTTTCCACCCTATTCTCGTCCCAACACTTCCCCTCACCTGGAAACTGTAGATACGAGGGTTGGAACGCGAGCCCATCTCCGCAAACCTCCAGCGTCCGCACCGTGCAGTTGTCACACATCACGTAGAGTTTCTCCACCTGGGAATCAGGTTCGGTCGGAACGAACGCCACGCGCAGTTCGACGATGTCGCCGGGCTCCAGCGAGAAGTACATGGGCGAGATCTCAAATGGCGGCAGGCTCAGATAGTTATCCATGGACACTTGCTACACAGAGTACGAGAAATTAGTTTCTTTATTTTATATTTATCTGTTTAAAGTCTCGTATTCAGTTAAAAAACTGATTTTCAAATGAGGACTTTCTTTCAAGTTCATTTGATTTAAAATGATTAGCTGACTAAGCTGAGGCTACAGTGGAAAAAAGTGCACGCGCTCAGTAGTTGCTTATCAGTTATCACAATCAGTATCATTATAACATTATGCAAATTTAACTATCCTTAAGATTAAGAGTATTCAGAGTCATTCAAAGGGACTCGAGTGCGTGTTCTTTAGATTTTCCCTGTTCACATATGGATTAGGACTATAAAAAACATGAAAACTTAGATCATTTTCAAGTTGCAGGTTGAAGATTTATTCAAGCCACTGAAATGTTGTGATGTGATGATCTAAAACAAAAAACATCTTCCAGAACAAAATCAGGGTATTTTGGGGTATTACTTTTTGGCAGATCTTTTGTTTATAAAATATAAATATAACTCGGCGAGGTTGAGCAATCGGCGCCTGCAGGCACGGCGAGTGAAGCCGCCCAGGAATACATGCACGCCATGTAAGTTGCCTCCACTGCAGCAGGGCAGAGGCGATGCATTGCGCATCAGACTTCACTCCGTACAAGTGTTGTAGTATTGCAGTGGACGAATATTTCAAGGAATAAAGCGATTAATATCTCGACAGGAAATATTTTATAAAGTTGGAAGTGGAGTGAGCAGTTAATTACAAATTTCGGACGAGCGAGCTATTCGATTACCGGTATCAATCGTTTCGGGAAATAATCGTATTGATCGTATATCGAATATAAAACGGCAACCCTAAAAAACAATGTTTGTTTTGTTGGTCTTGTGGTTAGAGGCTCTGCTTCCAATGCAGAAGGTCCAGGGTTCGATTCCCGCTTTAGGCAGAAGTTTTAAACTGATTTCTGACATTGTGTGCGGGTGGAATTGTCCAGCTTGATTGATTGGTGTTTCCCATTTAAACATGCCGGTCTCTAGTTGGTCACTGTTCGCTCGTCGATGGTGTCGGGGCCAACAGGGATGGCTTCGTCTCCTTTAAATTTTATGTCCCCCACTGAAAATCAGTTCTGTGACGGAGTGGGTACTCAAAATTAGATTATTATTATTTTTATTTAGTCTATTTTATAATATAATATCAGAACCCTATTCCAACATGCATCAAGTGAAGAAATAAATTATATTAAGCTACCAGTGGAACTTTAAATTTACGTACCTTGAATCACCGAATTCCTTGATTGTGTAAAGTTTTTTGTTGGTCCCAAAAATTTTCCCATAAGGACAATGTTAAATTTTCCTTGAACTAACGTACCTTGTACCTACGTATTACGTGACTTTACGTATCGTATTTCAAGTCCAGAGTCATAATATATGGCCTCAAATTTACGTATCTATGCTGCCGAACGCTGTGGGGAACGAGGGAGGTTGTTATTTATTGGTCCAAGTGCCGCCCGCTTTGACAGCTCAACACATGCCGCCGACCGCATGGGTAATAATGCAGTCCCTTTCCTCCCCCCTCATTAGCAGCAGTCTGGCAATGTGAGAAGGTCGAGTGGATCACCGTTCGCCCCCCCCCCCCCTCCCCTCCCACCCATACGATCGTAGTATTTCAGCACTGCCGACAAACGCAACCCGATACTTAACCTGGCCTACCCACTCCACTACCGGCCTCTTTTCCCGACAAGCTTGAATGAGTGAGAATATGAATCAATTGATTGAGGAATCAAGCACATGATTCTATGACATGTGATCATTTTATTGTATGTGACGAAATCGACAGAAGTCTTGAGTAGCCAGCCTCAGTTTAACAAGTGTTTAGTGTTGTATTGACAGCATCATTCATTGATTAAAAACAATGATCCTACAATTATTATCGCGTAAGAAAAACACAGCACTGCTGAGAGAGAATGTGAAGTGTTACTGTGTCTGAGCTGGCTGGGCCGGCCGAGAGAGGAGAGAGGAGAGTGAGAGCCTCGGCAGCGCGAGTGCGAGGAAGGGGTAACCGGTCTCGTAGGCGGCAGCTGCCGGCTGGCGGGTGGGGTGGGGTGGGGAAGTGAACCTGACACACAGCTTCACAAAAGATCGCGCTTGCTAGAAGGAAATAGAACGGTAGATGCGGAATTTTTAACATTGTGTAAATGGGACTTTTGCAAAATCTTTTCAAATATAGCGATCATGGCGAGAAAACGGACGATGCGGAACAATCCATAGGGGTTTTACTGCATTTTATTTACTTCATAATAAACTTGGTGTGTGCACATTCAATTGAGATAAGTTATCAAAATGTTGTTTGTAGTTTATTTTTACGTTTTGAAGATTTTATGGAATTTCCAGCTGCTCTCTAAGTTTTTTTCCGCTCAGTGCGATTTATTTCACGGAACAGAATAATACACAGCATAATTACCCCTCCCCTTCCCGCGCGAGGCCGGCCACCGTGATGTCGCGTAAAACAATGCTGGCTACACTACACTCGTCTTTGTGAAGGTGAAGGTCGTTCTTCGCGGAAGTCTTGTCTCTGTGAAGTTCCGATTTCAGCGTTGTTTTAAAGATTCAGCGGCGTTATTTAAGTGTCCAATATTTATTACGTGACACTGACAGCATTCGGAGATAAAATACATAGCGGGCGGGCGCGAGCACCAATGAATGAACTGATTACGTAAGTTCGGCATGGGGGTAGGTGGGAGGGGGGGGGGGCACTGAGATAGCGACGAGGCAATTGACCTTGAGCTGCCTACGATCCGATATCAATTACACTACGCAGATGTGTCACATAAACAATTTCGTAATCGGTGCTTGATGTTACTCCTGCTTGCGATTGCACAACACGAAGCAAGCGCCGAGTTAACGATGTCTTACCATCCGATGCCACCTATAAGCAAACAAACTCACTTCCTGCAGCCTTCCATGCTCATAATCCAGCATAGGCGCTACCTAGGAGTAGTTTGAAGCACTCAAGTTGATGTTGTCACTTTTTTGGTACAGTAGGCGGCAATTTAAAGGTTTTTTGAATTTACGAATTCCTTGACTTTATGAATTTTTTTTGCCTCTAGTTAAATTCGTAAATTCAAAGTTCCACTGTATATGTTTGGCTACTTAAAACTTATTGCAAAATTTTGTCCCTAGTTTCAATGTCCTTAACCTATATTGTTATAAAAATACATGATGAATGAATGACCGAGTCATACTGATAACAGCAACACGATAATTTGGGCATTAGATAATATGTAAATGCTTTGTTTGACTCACATTTATCTCCGCTAGGCACCACTGCTCTTCACTGCAGATCCAGAACCGCCCCTCGCCGGAAGCATTCGCCAGTCGAATCACCGTCTCGGTTTGGTTGCCGACGAAAACAACGTCCGCACTCGATGGTCGTCAGGATAATCTTCTCACCGGTGGTCATTGCGTTGATCACCATGTTTAGCATTCCAGGTACTAGAAGATGAGTTCAGGGTATTATTTATTGGGTTGAAGAAGTCAGAAAAGTTCAACAATTGGAAAAGAATACAGGAAATAAAAATATGAAATTAAATTACATTAACCAACAGTAAACAAAACTAAGAAAAGTGAGAAACGGGTCATTTTGCTGCGTTGTGGATTTACACGTAGCTGTGTGCGACTTCCAACACTTCAGAGCCTCTGTAATGATGGCTATAAACTAAGTGCAACATGTACTTCCGTCATTAACACAACCACTTGCAATCACGTGACAATCACACCACCCTCACAGGCAGCAGAACAACTACCAGCCAGCTCCTATTGGTCTTGGAATTCCAGTCTTGGGGACGCTACTTTTAAAAAGTAACATGCTATCGCTAATGCTACATCCCCGAAAAAGTAGCTTTTCGCTACTTTTTTCAGATGTAGCGACGCTACATTCGGGCTACACAAGAAATACAGCGCACTACTTTTCCGCTACATGTTCATGTTTAATCGGGGTGTGTCGAGAACTCAAATTATCCCGTTTTTACAAGCCTATTGATGTCGTTCCGAGATGATTTTTGATTCGATTTATGTTGACTCGATCGTGATTATCATCAAAAGCACATAGTTTCGGTTTCCATTGCGATAGAAGGCGTTCTTTCAACGTTTACGCTAGCTAGGCCCTAGCTTTTTATGAATTCTAGGCCTAACGATCAACATATATTTCATTTCTTGTCAACAACGAGTTTTTCGCGGAATCACAGCAGAAGAATGCGACAATAACTCTAGCGAGGTTCGGAATAGGCCTACTGGTGCCGGACGATAGCGATATAGCCCGGAATGTCCCAAGGGAGGGAGGATAAGAGTAAGACACTAATCACGTCAATTTAATGTGCAATTCAGATGATTGGCGTAATTATTGAGCGGATTACGCTCTAAATCAATAATCCAACTTCTCCTTATCGTGGATACATCTTTGTTTACGACCTTGAAATAGCACTCAAGATGCACCACACAATTTAATAATCACTGCAATATTTTTGGTAAAGTCAGCTACGAACAGTCGAACACCCGATGTGACATCGCTCGCATCCTTCCGACGACGCGCAGAGAGAGAGAGAGAGAGAGAGAGAGAGAGAGAGAGACTTGCTCTTTCAGGGAGCGAGCGAGGGAGATGGTGTGCAAGTGAGACGAGATTACGGGCCGGCCTTCACGGCGAGCACATGACGTGAAACTCAGGAACATTCGCAACGCCGTGGCGGGCGTTACAAGTTAGTTTGCAGCGACTTTTGACTTTATGTGGTACTGGGACTGTTGGCGCCGGAACTTAAAAATTAGCGCAAATATCACGCTAACGCTACAAATATTGTAGCATGCTACCGCTACAATATGCCCCGTTAATAAAGCAGTGTGCTACTGGTTCCCCTACAGGTAAAAGTAGCATGCTACATGTAGTACGCTACTTGTAGCACGCTTCTCCCCAAGACAGTGGAATTCACACACGATCCCAAACGAGAGGTAGCTAGCTAGAAAACGCATTTTCATTAGATATGCCCAACGATAAGAAAATCCATTATCGATATCGAAAAAAAATGGCCAAACGATATCGATATATATCGATATTTTCCCTCCAATTTTTAAATATAGTTTCCGTGGCAATTCCCACAACATGTGCGTCTTCCCATCGCCACGACACTGTATGACGCCAGTTCGAACCGTGCCGTGTGCACTCTAGGCAGCAAACGACGCAATGTCGACTGGATACTGCAGAATTACTCGATGCCGAAGCTACTCAAAACCAATTTTTTAAATTTTTTTTCGCATTTTTAACTCAATTTTGGTACTTTGAAATATCGCGATGAAGAAAACAAATATCGATATCGAAATTAATTGTGTGTATCGATATATATCGATTTATCGATATTGATGGGCAACCTTAATTTTCATCAATTCAATCAGTCATCCTGATTGATCCTACAGACATTCCGAAACATCAAACTCACACACGAGTAAGTATAGAACACGACACTGCGAACAGACCCGATTCACTCCTTTCTTGATATATTCGGGCCAAAAGTCTCAAATGTTTCAAAACACACAATTTATTTTGTATAGTCACAATTCTATACTGTTTAGTGTTTAGTGTTGACTTACTTGTTACTTGGGTTGAATAATTCACATTTCCAATAGACCTTAAATGATATTGGCCCTACACAATTGAGAATATTTAACAACACCTAATTGAAGACCACATACACCTCACTAGTTCATAAACAGATACATGTCTTGTGATTGGGTCCATGACCTTTTCTATAACAGCTTTTAAATATTTTTCATGTGTAAAAAATAATTTAAAAAAAAAGATTATATTGGTGTGAGATAGGATCCAACAGCTTCCATTCAAATAGTGATGGTGGCTGCTAAATTTCTTGATAAATATACATTAATATAGAGGCGTGCGAGTACTCAAAAATTCAAATTTGAATGAACTCAAGTGTACAAACTCGATTTGAAACCAAACCAAACTGCCTGCATTCGAATTCATTCCAAACTATTTGAATCCTTTTGAACAAGTAGTTTAACCACTGCAGAACAGAGCCTGAATTAAAAAATTATGTGCACTAGCAGGAAACTATTTTCTCAACACTACTTGCAATGTGTTTCTAGGGTGTTATCTCAATTGGAAAGAAAGTTCCAACACTTGCATCTCAAATTACTGAAATTAGATTTGAAATCTCAATAAGCGGCAATTTATTAAATGCAGATAGTCTAAATTATAAGGTTTGTTCATTTGTCCGTCCGGAACTGTCAGAACATGAAAATGGTTGTTCAGCTGTAAAAAAACAAGTGTTCGAATGGTGTTCATCTGTCTCCAGTCACGTGTTCTAGAACAGACCGAACATGTTCGAACGGTTCTGACAGGAAAGTAGGAGTGGATAAAACAGAGTGGAATGTACGGCGGGAATTTGAATTAGCACGAATAAAAGTAAGGTTATGGGGAAAGTTTGTTGGTGGAAATGTGTACTGCAGATTCACTCAACTGTTATTTTGGTAATTAAATCATCATTAGCCATAAATTTTGCACAAAATACGCTTTTTATGTTACCCCATTTAAATCACTAGAAACACTGTCCCTAATTGATTTCTACACTATAAATATAATAAAATAAATAATAAATAAATAAAATAAATAAATAAATAAAATAAATAAGCCTGTGCTAAGGTTATGCAGTGTTTTGTGAATCCATTAATATATACAAACACTGTGCTAATATTAACTTTATGTAACTGAATTCTGCCCTCTCAAATTAAAGTTATTTTGCAGTTTTTGAACTGCACGAACAAAAATCAAAAAAGAATCTAACTTTCCAAAAAATGAAAGTACAAAAGTTCTATGACCGAACTAATGTTATTAAATGCCCACGGTCTAGTCTGCAGTCGGAGAACGGTGAAAATTTTATCCTGGAATATTAATAAATTAAATACTAATTATAACTATTGTTTAAATTAACCTTTGGTTAATTTAAAAGTGGTTCAGATGATTTTGACTGGTAGTCAAGATACAGTAACTATTGAGGATAGTCAATCTGAACAATCCTGGTAAAGCAAATTATTATTCTTAAATAATAATAGTTATTGGGGTCACCTGTAGTGAATCTAATTAAAGAACAACTTGAAGAGCTTTTGTTTCTATTATATTTATAGTTATGAAATGACTGCAAGGGAAAAAGACAAAATATTTTTAATAGTGAACAGTAAATGATAGGGATGTTCAGGTTTTTATAACTACTGTAAACAAGGCTAGTTATAAAGCGTTCATTATCAGTTATATTCAAGAATGAACAGGTAGTTAGTACAGATGAATATCCTACCTAGCTCTGATCAGACCTAACTTTCTGGTTTAGTGGTATTTTTAACCACAATGTTATTACCTAAATAATGAAATACAAAAAAAATACATAATATAAAAATGACAATAGGTGTCAATCAATGATCAACATTAATACTCAACGTTGGTAGAGGAACACCAGTGACCCAAATAACGTCAAGGTACGACCAGATTCGCCAACGTCCGACAATGTAGTTTGGGGCAGGGCGAAATCTTCGAGGCTCGTATGCCTGACCCGGTCAGTGCTGATGATATTCTCTCGATAAACCAAAACATGAGGCCCTCTAACACAACGGTGTTACCAGATTCCAAACCAAAAGCGTTGCCTTCTCGTGAACAACCTGCCTGCCTCCTACACGTTCGTCTCGTCTCCGGAAAGTCTGAATAATACGCGTACAGATCTCTGGAATTCACTCGGGATCCGCGCTCGTTGACCTATCCTACGATGTTACGTAATGTGGCTCGCGTAATCACTTCCGTACGATTAGCTCGTCGGTCCACGCCAAGGACACCTCTCACTCCGTGTTGTCAAACTGCTGCACCCGCTCTTTCGAACGTAAAGTTCACTCGATTGGTTCCCTGCCTTCTCCGGGCTACGCGTGAGACTCTAGCCATGTTTCGCTGCGCTCCTCGTGCAATCACTCCTTACTGAAATATTCTCAGTTCGCGTCAATACTATCAAGTCCTCAACTCGCTGCTTCTGACGTGCCTTTGCACTCTCATAGTCAAATCCACTCTCGTACTAAACTGTTCTCAACAAACACACTAGTATGTCCTCCCTATCGTTTTCTGTTGGTCCACTCGCTCGACCTAGCTACACTCAGTTCAATCGCTCTCTGGCATACACGTTGTCAAAAACAACTCCAAAATCGTTCGTATTCTCTATATTGCTCCCACTCACAGTCTGTACTATACTAGACGCTCTCGTAGTCGCTGAACTCGCTCGCAAATCGACCCGTAGTACGACTAAACCGGCTAATCTCCTTCAATATCGACCTATCTCCTCGTGGTCGCCAAAATCCCTCTAAATCGCTCAAACAACTCAGACTCGTTATTTATCGTAGTCAACTTGACTCTTTCTGCCAAACACTCGTAATATATTCGCGTTACTTAGGGCTGGGCTATGACATATCATTCAATTATCGATATCACACGAAAAGTTTCGATTTGATATCAATATATCGAAATATAATTGTTTGTAAAAAAAAAAAAAAATGTGTGTTATTTTTCATAATTTTGGCCAAATAGGGTTGATAAGGTGTCACCATAGACCTATTTACGATCTCACAATCGCATTTTATGACCCGGCACCCCCAGCAAATGTACCAGCCAGGGTAATTTAATTTAGACTACTTACCCGGCACCTCCACCAAAATTTCGAAATTTAGCATTTTTTGTGTAAATTTTGATATTTCGATATGAAATCAAATATCGATATCGAAATTTTTTCCAATTATCGATATCATATCGAAATATATATCGATTTTTTTGCCCAGCCCTAGCGTTACTACACTTCGTACTTTGCTGACTCCTCGTGGACACCAAACCTATGCTCTCCCTGGCTAATTCAAATCGCACTTCCAACGAACAACTAATTCGGTGGATTTCTCGTAAATCCCTCAACAGATTTCCAAAATTTATAAACTTCACACGTCACTACGTATATTCCCGTGGCAATATTCTTGCCTTTCTAACCCGTCCAAAACTGCAATTTTACCCGACAATGTTGAAGCCAACACTTGGCCCAACCTACGCTTCCTAGGTCCAGTTCACTTATCCTGTCGAAACTCGTCTCCAAAAGTTCAACTTCCGTTGCATTTTTCCAGAAAACTCGTGGTTAAAATGCTAGATAGCTCCGCCCCCGAGTGAGCTTACCTCCACCCGTTGACAACGTTATTCTAATGGGATTGCTGTTCCGTCCATCCAGAAAGCGAAAAATTAGCTTCCACTTCACAATAAAATCTATACACAAGCACAATTAATAAAGAGATCTAATAGTATCATTAGACTAATAATTAAATTATTACAAAACTAATGGCATTGTAGTTTTTTTTTAGTTATTTGCTGTGAACCCAGTTCAAGGTTAATACAAATAGAATTAGTTCCCGGACATTGTATGTATGGTGCTGCCATCAAGCGGTCAACAAAGACAACTGATTGCCGCGCGATCTAATTAATTACTCAAATATTGAACACTGGGTAGTTAATAAATATGTTTCATTGTTTCTAGATGGAAACAAATTTAAACAAGCAAAGTTTACTATGACAGAACTTTTAAAACAAATAAAGTTACGGTGGAATACTAAAAGAATCCAGTAGGCGGTATGTTTACGAGATATTAAATTTGAAAAATTGGGCGGTGAAAAGGCAGTAGGGGCTGTTCCATCACAACTACGCCCTGGGCCCAGTGTTTAAAAGTCCCATTAGGCCAAATGCTAAAGAAAAATAGGTCCACCATGTTTCCTCACAGTCTGTTAGGTGACGCCAGCGAGTGGGCTCTGTGAATATAGTGCACCGAGCAACGTCAGAACAAACCGAATATCCATGAGTGAGGTTGATAATGGTAGGTATCTTCCAGACCCCTTGATTTAAATATGAACGTGGGTCATGTAAGAATAAAGGGGTCTAGAAGATACCTATCGTTATTGACCTCGCTCGTGAATATTCGGTTTGTTCTGTCGTCGTTTTATTCAGAGCAATCATTCGCTGACGTCATTCAACAGGTAGGGAAGAAAAATGCCAGACCTATTTTACATTTATCATTTGGCCTTTTTGGGTCTTTTTCTTTTAAACACCGGGATAGTTAAAATTAGAACAAAGTTTGTATATATTAATGGATTTACCAAACACTGCATAACTTTAGCGCAGGCTTATTTGATTTCTAGTGTAGAAATCAATTAGGGACAGTTTTTCTAGTTATTGAGCGAGCGTAGCGAGCGTCTCCACTTGACTCTTATGGCTTGAATGTGCTGGTTTTTTTGTTTTGTTTTGTTTGTTTTGTTTTTTTTCTGTTACTGCTTCGGTACAGGTCGCACCGTTTCTCTGATCGACCTGAAATTGTTTATTTTTTTTTGAAAAAATCCGATCGTTGGTTTATAAAAATTAAAATTAAAATTTAAAAAATTAAAATGTTCCAATCGTTATGAAATTTTGCAGGGTCAATAAGTACAACATTCTCTCTATTTTCCAAATTTTCAGCTAAAATCGGTCAAGACCTTAAGTAGTAGGGATGACATCGGGTACTCGGTACCCGACTCTACCCGACTCCTATCGAGTCGACTCCATTTTCAAGGAGTCGACCCCAAATTTTTTTTTTTTTTTTTTTTTTTTTTTTTTTTTTTTAAATTTTTTTAATGATAAATTGAATGAGATTGCACTTGTTGTCTCGTTAGTCGTTATCTTATCTCAAAACTTAAACATAAAACATAGCGAGAGTCTTGGCCGGGCCAAGAGACAAGCAAGCTAGCGGGTGGAGTTAGTTATTGGATTTTAGGGCACAAACATTAAAGTTAACAGTGCCCATCGAGGGTGGGGGTGGGGGAACGGCCGGACTAGCGTTTTGGCAACTAGAGTAGTGGGCTAAAAATAACTTTTGCAAAAAAAAAAAAAAAAAATTATTTTTTAATTTATTTTTTTTTTATTGCGGATCGGGGAGTCGACTCCTACCCGGTTCCAAAGGCTCCGGAGTCGACTCCAATATTTAATACCCGATGTCATCACTATTAAGTAGTATAGATAAATAACATTTTAACAAAAGTAACGTTACCATGGCAACGAAAAGTCGCACGAGAATTCTGGTCACTATGCACTGCCACCTAGAAGTAATCAAAATACTATCGAGGAAGCAGTTATCAAAGAGTTAAAATAGTTTTCCCAAAGAAATGATGTCAAGGTCCTCTAGATGGCGGTGGATTTTATCCATTCTCTCCTATTTTACAAATTTTCAGCTAAATCGGTCAAGATCTTAAAGACTTGTTGGTATGTAACATTATGGGAATGTCGTACTCGGGTCGTGTTGCACGTACCGATGCTCGCTCAACAACGCGACGGGACTTTAGCGTTTTCCTAGTATAAATAGGGCAAGTTGTCCACTCGTTGCCCATCTACTGGGTGCTAGCTAAGTGTGACTTCAAAGGTGCATTTTAGAACAAACCTAAGATTTGCCTAGTGAGTGTCAGTAAATGATTACCCTTCATTTATTTAAATCTGGCGCCGACTGTTTTCAAAAGTTTTTTACAGAATTACAAAAACTCTGTATTTAGGATTTTTTCTTGCAACTTCCATACAAAGCCATATCATTACCCACTCTTGAACAAAAGACACCAACCCCTAAGGTCTGGGGCATCCCTGAAAGCCTCCAGTTTAATGTTCATCATCTCGCCATCCTTGACCTTGATGCAAAGAGTGTCCCTACAATCGTCGAGGGTTTCGCTGCGGAATGTCACGGTGATCGTTACAGACATTCCAGCAGCAACGAGCTTCGTGTGGCCAGGCAACGGGGTCCATTCAGCTGTGAACTTGGACCCCAGAAGGGGCATCAAGTCGAACTTTGCCAGTTTCGTGGTGACGTTTAGTAGTCTGACCGTCGACTGCAAAGAAAGAATTATTAACTTCTTCGACACTTTCTTTTGGCCAACAAACAAAGTGGCTTTCGAAAAAAACAACCCACCAGTACCACTATATAAATATAACCTTAGGCCTATCCAATAGTTGACATTTTGATCAAAAGAGTGCGCCAGTATAGAAATAACCATCTTACAACGTTATTCTATGGAAATCTCACATTGGGCAACAATGATGATACAACATTTTACTGTCAGAAATCCTTTTTTTTCCCCAAAATATTTATGATACAACGTTGTTCTGTCCAGCGCTACATTTTTATTCTTATTGGCAAAATTGCAATTTTATGAGTTTTGTGGGATGCTACTTTTGCTAAGTCACTTAAAATAAAAAATAAAAAAGCAATTTCATGTACCGTTAATAACGAGGTTGGAGTGCCTCAATGATCTTTTCTTGACCAAATAATGTTCTTCTCTATATTATACAAATTATTTAAAATACGGTTGCTTAAGAGCGGCCTATAATTGAGTAAATAGGGTACCGGTATAGTAAGTAAGTCTAGCCCCTATAGTTTTTTTGTTGTTCAGTTAGTGCAGACTTCGGTAACAAATACGGAACCCCTGTGGTCAGCCATACTGGTGCATCTTCAGAATGAGCTAAAGCATTATTGAGCAAAGTTACTAGATCAAAATGAGTGGTTGCCAGTTGTTTTAGCCAAAAGTTGGATTTGTCTGGTCCTGGTGCTTTCCAGCTAGCACTTTTTCAAAGGGAATTAGACAAATCACCCACTGTAATTTCTTCACAATTCATATTCGGAGAACTAACACCATCCATTTATCTTCTGAATTATGATTATTGTTATCTTCCCAGATTGATTAATAATATTTTATTGAATGTATTTCATACAAACTCGGTCAAAACTATTATTATCATTATTGAATGATAGCAATTATCGTAAAAGTTTGCTCCGACTGCGGATTGAACCCAGAACCTCTGGATTAATGCGTTGTGTGTTGTTTATTTGCCTCTGTGGTAATCTTTCACTTCTTCTTGAAACTGCAAGGATAGTGGTGGACTGCTCTTGTTGTATTTAATACATTAAAAAATGGCTTCAACAGCTTTTTTTTAGAAATGAAGGCCTACATAAAGAAATACTTAGAAAGTTAAAACAACGTTATAAATGTTAGCCTGTGATAGAATACCATTGGATGAAGTATTGGCTGATCACTTTATGAATTGTGAAACTACAAAATATTTACTTCGTCTAGCCTAAATTATTTATTTATCCTATTTCTTCTAAGAAACCAATAACCATCCTTACCTTATAAAGAACTCCCGACTTGAAGTTACCAAGCAAGACGTAGGGCGGTCGAGCCACAAACACCACCGGTCGAGCCGAGCGTCCCATACACAACGAGGTGCTCAGCGCCTGGTTTGACGCCACTAGCGGCACTTTAGCGGAGACCCTGGAAACATCTTTCATAAACCTTGATAATATTGGTACTTTCACCTGCTACTTATACTTGATACTAACAGTAACAGGCTCATCTATAATTGACTTAAACTAAGCTAGAGGAAAATAAATAAAAAAGTAAAAATTAAAAAAAAATACATTATTGGTCGAGTGTATTAAACAACTAACCGAGGTCTATATTTTTTTTACACGTGTGAATTTTCAGAGACATCTGTCTCCATCGTTCGACACTGACACACTGACAATCTCACTGTGTTTCCGGAGGTTTCTTCCTGTGTTGTTGTGCCCTAGTGACTTTATACTTGACTAGCTTGCGCCATAGGGGTTCTTTGAAAACGTCAAATGATCTTTTAAATTTTTTTTGGGGTGATCCTGGTCTTCCTTCTATTGACACATGAGGCATTAGTTTTGTTAAAATGTGGGATAAAGATGCATAAAGTAAATAGTTTTTAATAAAAACAACCACGCACCAAATTGGCTTCTCACAATAATTTATAATTAATTCCTTTACCTACTACAAGTCAGGCTGCAGATAAAATTTTCGTATTTTCTTGTAAGGGTTCGTATATTCAGGAAATCATTTACATAATCCAGTCCCTGGCCATAAACCCGTAGGGAAATTTTGACCTCGATGGAATTTTTTCTTCTGATCCTGTTGGGGTATACCTTAGGGATAAAAAAAACTTGGGTAGACATCGCGCATTCCGGGCCTAGTTTTTTTACGACGCCATCTTGTTTTGGGCATATACATATAGTACATGCTCTCAGTTTTCATACATTTTCAATACTATTCATTATAGCAGTAATAAATCTGACGTTATATTTGGATTCTTCATAAAATTTCAACTAAAATAATACTAATTTGGTCTTCCTGGGAACATTGTGGGATTATTTTTAGGGAATTACATATTATTAGTCCTGCATATAGGTGCACTAATACTAATACACACATACAATCCCTGACCATAAGACCCGTAGGAATTTCGACCTCGATGAAATTTTTCTTCTGATCCTGTTAGGGTATACCTTAGTGATAAAAAAAAACTTGGGTAGACATCTGGCATTCCGGAACAAAGTTTTTTACGACGCCATCTTGTTTTGGACTTATGTATATAGTGCACGCTCTAGGTTTTCATACATTTTCTATACTTTTGAATACAGATATAATAAATCTGACATGTGATTTGGATTCTCCGTGACATTTCCAATTAAATAATACTAATTTGGTCTTTCTGGGCACATTTTGCGGCTATTTATTGGAAAAAAAAATAAAATTCATCACAAAAATTGTATATTATTTTTTTTTTATTTTTTTACTCGTCATGGAATGCAAATGGAATGAATAGACTGCAATTAATTTTACAATTAATAATACACAAATATAAAAAATAACTTGGGTATACATCTGGCATTCCGGAACAAAGCTTTTTACGACGCCATCTTGTTTGGGCTTATGTATATAGTGCACGCTCTAGGTTTTTCATACATTTTCTATACTTTTGAATACAGATATAATAAATCTGACATGTGATTTGGATTCTCCGTGACATTTCCAATTAAATAATACTAATTTGGTCTTCCTGGATACATTTTGCGGCTATTTATTGGAAAATAAAAAATAAAAATTCATAACAAAAATTGTATATTATTTTTATTTATTTTTTTACTCGTCATGGAATGAAGTGGAAATAATGGCGTTTTTCCATTGGCATGCACTCGGCGAGTGCAGAGATGTCATTGCTGTCGACTTCCACTTGAATAACATTGCTAAACTGAACAAATGTAGAGACAAGTGACGATTCTGTGCAGACTAGGGCGCACTAGTGCGACCTGCGAATTAAAAACACCATAAGACTGAAATTGTACCCCTTGAGAGGGCAGGGCTGTGGTGGTAGATTTGGGTTGATTCTATTGTTGTAACAAAAGAAGAATCGTTACATGTCCAAATATAGAATCCTAGCAGCAAACAGCAACAAAGGTAATTAATAATAATTGAATTATATTGTTGAAGATGAAGTGATAGAAGTAATTGTGATATATGTGGTAAGTTTTTTAAGTTTTTTTTTACACTTTTGAGGGCGAATGATTCGGACAATGACAGATAAAAAGGTAATTGTGGGGCTGAAATTATGTCGAGGTGTAGCACTAAAGGCAGTGACTATCTAAGTGCATCATATGCCAAATATATCAACCCAGGACAAAATTTTAAAGGGGCTAAAAACTCCAAAAATTATTTTTTACCACGTGATCTATAGCACAATACTACACTAAAATCACCGTTTAAAAAAAGATATCTTGTAACTGTGATTTACAACGATATTTTTAATTTTTTTGATCCAGAAATTGCGAAAAATTGGTGTTTTGCATTCCAAAAACACATCCCATCTTGGTAATCAGCATATTTTGACCGAACTACTTGCCCAAATTACAAAACAAAATATAGAGAATTTACAGAAAAGGCTGTCGAGTACGTCAATAATGGCCAATATTCAATAATTTTTCTGTTAATTGCTAAATTCATTACTAGTTAGCCTGAATGAAATATATTTGTTGAGTTTAGCGGTTAAATACCCCTTTAACTTCTACCTGGAAGGAAGACACAACATTTTAAAATATTGTCTTATCTTATTTCTGTGGCTGATAAATGTTGTGTCTTCCTTCCAAGGTAGTAGTTAAATTCTGTCCTGGTTGATATATTTGGCATATGATGCACTTAGATATATCTACAGTCACTGCCTTTAGTGCTACACCTCGACAAAAATTTCAGCCCCACAATTACCTTTTTTATCTGTCATTGTCCGAATCATTCGCCCTCAAAAGTGCAAAAAAAAATTAAAAAAACTTACCACATATATCACAATTACTTCTATCACTTCATCTTCAACAATATAATTCAATTATTATTAATTACACTTTGTTGCTGTTTGCTGCTAGGATACTATATTGGACATGTAACGATTCTTCTTTTGTTACAACAATAGAATCAACCCAAATCTACCACCACAGCCCTGCCCTCTCAAGGGGTACAATTTCAGTTTTTATGTGTTTTAATTCGCAGGTCGCACTAGTGCGCCCTAGTCTGCACAGAATCGTCACTTGTCTCTACATTTGTTCAGTTTAGCAATGTTATTCAAGTGGAAGTCGACAGCAATGGGCATCTCTGCACTCGCCGAGTGCATGCCAATGGAAAACGCCATTATTTCCACTTCATTCCATGACGAGTAAAAAAATAAATAAAAAATAATATACAATTTTTGTTATGAATTTTATTTTTATTTTCCAATAAATAGCCGCAAAATGTATTCAGGAAGACCAAATTAGTATTATTTAATTGGAAATGTCACGGAGAATCCAAATCACATGTCAGATTTATTATAGCTGTATTCAAAAGTATAGAAAATGTATGAAAACCTAGAGCGTGCACTATATACATAAGCCCAAAACAAGATGGCGTCGTAAAAAGCTTTGTTCCGGAATGCCAGATGTATACCCAAGTTATTTTTTTATATTTGTGTATTATTAATTGTAAAATAAGTTGCAGTCTATTCATTCCACTTGCATTCCATGACGAGTAAAAAAATAAATAAAAAATAATATACAATTTTTGTGATGAATTTTATTTTTATTTTCCAATAAATAGCCGCAAAATGTGCCCAGAAAGACCAAAAATTTGTATTATTAATTGGAAATGTCACGGAGAATCCAAATCACATGTCAGATTTTTATATCTGTATTCAAAAGTATAGAAATATGTATGAAAACCTAGAGCGTGCACTATATACATAAGTCCAAAACAAGATGGCGTCGTAAAAAACTTTGTTCCGGAATGCCAGATGTCTACCAAGTTTTTTTTTATCACTAAGGTATACCCTAACAGGATCAGAAGAAAAATTTCATCGAGGTCGAAATTCCTACGGGTCTTATGGTCAGGGACTGTATGAGTGTATTTGTGCACCTATATGCAGGACTAATAATATGTAATTCCCTAAAAATAATCCCACAATGTTCCCAGGAAGACCAAATTAGTATTATTTTAGTTGAAATTTTATGTAGAATCCAAATATAACGTCAGATTTATTACAGCTATAATCAAAAAATATAGAAAATGTATGAAAACCGAGAGCATGTACTATATGTATATGCCCAAAACAAGATGGCGTCGTAAAAAAACTTAGGCCCGGAATGCCCGATGTCTACCCAAGATTTTTTTTATCCCTAAGGTATACCCCAACAGGATCAGAAGAAAAATTCCATCGAGGTCGAAATTCCTACGGGTCTTATGGCCAGGGACTGGATTATACAATGGGGGCAAGCCGAGAGAGTTTAAGGAAAAACTGCTGCAAAAACTATTAGTTTAGTAACTACGAGAATTAATGATACATAGTCTCTCGATGCACACATGTATAGGCATAGGACTATACCCTACTCCAACAAGAAAATTATTGTTCTTTCCATTACTTTACCTGACACCCCCCCCCCCTCCCCCACATAACTGTAGGTACTAATTTTGAATGTGGTGGTCCATCCAATTTATGAGTTTGTGAAGGTGGTCCGTGTGCAACAAAAGGTTGAGAAACACTGCTTTAACCAACATTACATCGGGTTAGAGGGCTAACATCTTTGTTGCCGAATAGTCAGGCCCAACATTAAACCACATTCTCAACTTCTTCATTGATCATCTCCCTTTGTTACTAGAGGTCTGTTCAATAGCTCCCTCCATCTTTCTCAGTTCCCACAATCTTTCCGCTTCCACTTTGTTCCATATTATTCCTCTTTTCTCGACACTGGATCTTTAATCTAAACCACCCACTTGTCACTTGGACTGCCTACCTACTTCCTTTTTATACTCTTCTCATTTTTAGAAATGTCATCCTTGTGAAAGGTCACAGCTCACATTTTAATAAGTGAATTTTACCACCTTTCACAATCCATTTCCCCACATTTCTGTCAAGTGCCAAACGTAAATGATCTTATAAAGTCACTTGCTAACCAAAATTAATCTTAATTAATGGGTGATAGAGAAGGTGGCGGAGATGAGATTTCTGAAGAGCACAGTGGGCAAGACAAGAAGAGATAGAATTAGAAATACGAACATCAGAGAGATGCTTGGGGGAGAAGTTAGGTGACAGGATGGGAAGATCACGACTGAGATGGTTTGGGCATAAGAAATGAATGACTGAAGAGAGGATGCCCAGGAGAATGTATGAGAAAAGGATTGAAGAAAGAAGAAGATGGGCAGACCAAGGAAGAGATGGAAGGAGACCATAGCAAGAGACCTACATACTAGAGAGAGACTGGGAGAATGAAGCACACGATTGTGGGAGGATAGAATGAAGTGGAAAAATTTGATTGCAAAACCCAAGCTGACCCTGCCAGAAGTAGGAAGCTGCAATGGATAATGATATGATTAGTAGCACAAAAAGCCTACGGAAAAAAGGTTTTTTCCACCATTAACCCCTTATCTGTGGAATTTATTTTCAGAAGTTGTTCATGCCCTGTGTATTAATTTTAGGGTAAAATACCCTTATTATTTATGTACTTAAGTTGAAACTATCATTACTTTGCTATTTTTGCAAGTATCTCAATTATTTTTTTGTATCATAACTGTAATTACCCTAATTAAATCATTCAGTTCATCCTACAAATTATATCTCTATATATCTAAAATAACCGACATGTTCTGAATATATAAACAACGCTTACGCGATGCCACTATGCACAGATGAAGCAACAGGCTCCTATTCTCCTTAGGGTAGCCTCGAAAAATCGATCATCTACCACCAACATAACAGAACGAAAATCGCTAGAATGAAGACCTCTGCTGCTGGCGATAATACGCGTATATATACGGCATACACAGACTCACGAAGTGGGAAGTATTGCGACGCGTATATTTACGGCATGCACAGTACGGACGCCATTTAGCATGGACGTATATATTCTTTGTATGCACGTGACGTCATAAACATTGTTGGCTGACATATTGCCGTACGTCAAGGATTGCCTTCTCAATATATAGCGGCCATATTTCTGTACATGAAGGCATTGTTGAAGACAAGCAAATGACGTTAATGAATATAAAGAATATGGCATGGAAATAAGGGGTTAAAACCCCAACTTTGGAGGGGATGGGGGGGGAGGGAACAAATCACTGGGGCACAAAGCTTTGGGATAGAACCGTACGTAATATTTACGTCTAGATGACATTTATGTTTTGACAAAGTTTTTTTTTGTATATTTTTTTTATTGGCGTAGGAGGCCTACCCTGGGCCCTACATATCGGCGATGTTTTTAAAAAAAAGGGAAAATGATAAGGGCCAACATTTCCATTTGATATAAAAAATTTTTTCTTCTATCAAATCGACGTTTTATCGATATTTTTGGGCAGCCATTTTTGTATACAGTACAAATATTTATACAGAAAATGAAATGTTCATCTTTCCCCAATTTTTGTGACCCCATGTAGGCTACTAGTAAAAAAAAGGTGCAAGTATTAAAAATTTAAAACAAATTAAGTAGGTCCCAAAAATCATATTTTTTATACACTAGCGTACCAATTAAAAATTAAGCCCACTCCCTAACAGTAACGATCTTAGGGCATGAATACCCATCTAGTTGGAATTCCCTGTTGTAGGGGGGGGGGATGATGCGCTTGTCGGAGGCTTTTTTGCCTTTACCACAGCGGGCGTCGGGGTGGGGATGGGTTTCCGGGCAGATTTTCCCTTTTTTATTTCAGCAAAGTCTGCCCCCCGGAAATTGGGGGAATAAAAGAGTTTTTTTAAACACTAGGAGTGAAGGTGATTGGATTTCGGAGGTGGGGGAGTTGAAATTAAGGGTTTTTTGGGAATTTATAATCGAATCCCATCCTAGTGTTGTACCGTATTGTGCCGAATTAGGCCGACCCTAAAATTGGGCCCGGACCCCAAAATTTTGGTCATCAAAATTTAAAAAGGAATTTAAAAAAAATTATTTTTTTTTATGGCCGTTATTCCCTGCGGTCTATTTTTGCGGGCTCGTGCGACGGTTTTTCCCCGCGGCCTATTTACGCGGACCCCGTGATGATTAGCGTATCTCTACGGGACCGGTTCTTATCGCCCAGTCAGCGTTCGCATCCACACACTCCAGTAGGCCTGGAATACTATGCAGATAGTGGCGGGTCCTCCGGGCCTGCCGTATCATTGGCGCAGCGCCAGACAGAAGCAGTGAACGATACGTATTTCCTTGTCACACGGCGCTGTAACTTGGTGTTCGAAATTGGTGCGTAAAAATGCTGATGCTCGCAAAAGGCCGAGGAGGGATTTTGAGACTTAAAATAATGAAAAAAAGGTCGGTCCATATTCGGTACAATATGGTAGGTATATTGTAGGTCTATGCCAAGTTATACTTTAGTTTTCTTTTATAGAAGGAAAACTTTCATCCCCTCGTGTGGTTATGACATGATTATGAGTGCAATACGAAGTAAAGTTCTCAAATGTTAATTTGTAGAATGCAAATATATAAATAAATAATATGAGATGAGATGACCATTGACTGCAAATATATAAATAAATAATATGAGATGAGTTGACCATTGACCAAAACCTCCGCACCTTCCAAGAAAATTAGGTTCGCTATTGTTGCACGTCAAGAGCGAGATAAACGTGTTTCTGCACAATTGACCTCCATGAAGTAATTATCTATTTTTATAAAACTTTTAAGTGTCTCGCTACCCGCTGATGACATTTTTATTGATCGGGTTGTTTTGTAGCGGTGGAATTCAACGATTGATGATATTTTCTGTCAACGTTTCAAAGACCATGTTGTTTTTGTCTTCAGGACTAAAATATGATGTGAAAATTATGAATTGACGCTTGTTTCCTGTTCTTGTTTTCCCTGTAAACTTCACATCATATTTCAAGTCCTGAAGAAGAAGACAACGTGGTATTTGAAACAGAAAATATCATCAATCATTGAATACCACCGCTACAAAACAACCCGATCAATAAAAATGTAAATTATTTATTTGTAGGTCTATAGGGCACCAAATCGACATGTAGATCGCAGCACTGGCGGCGCGCTACGTCACAACAATGGCTGGCGTAATTGTGATTCCGGGCTGGAGCGTATATGGCGCTATAACGTGTGTTAGTCGCGCCGGTTGTGACAATTCGGGGATTATTTCCGATCTGATCACTAACATTTACCTTTCTCGCACACGCATTAAATAAGATGTATATTTTCATGTACGGTTTGCATTTGTTACGCTCTTATACAACCACAAGTAGGCGTAATTTGCGTAGGTAGGCCAACTATAGCCAAAATCGAACCTTCCTATTCCTATATTTCTGAATGGGATAGGGATGAAATGTAAAATATTATATAATAATATCATCTTTATAGTTGGGTATATTATTATGTTTGAGCGTAAGAACATTCAGAAAATAATTCATAAGCAGTTTATTATTTATTATTTAATTACTACTTTAGTAAAGTTGCCCGTCGAAATTGGTATTGGTCCAAGGAATTATTACCAAATTTGAATTTAGAATGTTAAGTTTTTGAAGTGAAACGAGTCTGTTTGTTGTATCAACAAATATTTTGCAACAAATTGATATAACACTGAACAGCTGAAGTGCAAGGTGCAATATTTAACGTTTTCCCGCGATAATGTAATAACAATAAATAGTACAACTTGTATTATTTTCATAATATTCCCTGAAAATGTCAATAAATTAGGCCTACATCTATGCTATAATCCGGATGTTGTCAATTTGTAATCATCGACAAAGTGTGCTTTATTCAGAACATGGCGAAACTTCTAAAAATACTTGGCTGCAGAAATTGGTATTTATTATGAAAAATTTTAATTGAAAACGATTTTTCCGAATTTATTACTATACATAGGCCTACCTTTTTTGTTGTTGATAAAAACGCACTACAGTGTAGTAATTTTGAGGTAGTCCATCACATACGAAACAAATTGAATGTAGGCCTATGTGCTATGTAGGCCTGTATGTGTAACAATTGGGAACGGTGTGATAGCCTATTGGCATAAGCATGAATTAAAATTATTGTCTGAAATTGTAAAACGCGATTTAATATGAGTGTCGGTGACGGGTAAAAAACAATAAGTATAATTATTAAAAAATGAACATAAATAAATAATAAATCTAATCTATCAAACACAACGGGAAAACTCAGTGGGTGACACCACACTGTCATCTGACTATATGTTTTCGGACTTTATCCCTGGACTTAAATGTAAGAATAATGTTTTTATTAAGAGTGGGCCCTACCGAAATTTAAATTGAGATAACGATAATTTAAAAGTTGTTATTTAAGTGTAAAGAGTTGTATTTTAAAAGAGAAATGTAGGCCAATGCTTAACCATTTGAGAAATAATCCTTGTGTCAGGTGTCCACTTTATGGTGCACTTACAGGCCCCATTCTTTCATTTAAAATTTGTATTGTTGTGATTACCATAGCACAAATATGTCTTTATTTTATTTCTAACGTTCAACATCCGTAAACAAAACGTATCACGCCGAAAACTCAACTTTTTAGTTACGTCTACACGTTCTTTCACGTTATTTGCCGCTGTGTCTACGCGAGTGATCACTACTGCTCGGGTTCTACGTTCCGCCAACAGGGCCGCGCTAGTGTGCTTTTTGGTGCCGAATACCGCGCAAATATGTAGGCCTACATAGAATACAGTGAAATCTATTTTAATTGCTAGGCCAATTTGCAAAGGCTTCTGATAGTCATGTTGACAAATGAGCAAGTGTAGCCTATCTCAATGAAACAATGATTCATTACATTTCCAAAAAATTAAATATTACTGTTTTTATTAGAAGTATTACTTTGACTGTATACCTAAAGTCATAGGCCAATCATATCAAAATTCAACGGTTTCTATAGCAGGCCTACCCTGAGAAGTTCATCGATATCGGATTACTTTACCTGATTATCCGGTAGGCCTACCGGTACAGAGTAGTCCTAAACAAATATTATCAGTGGGCGCCGAGTTTGGCCCAACTCAAATGCATGCACTCAGGTGTTGATGATTTCTGCTGAACAGTTAGCAATATGTTTACCAAATTTTGCATGAATGTTAATGAAGTACTTTTATATTGATATCCACACTTAATTCCAAAAAACTATTTATAAAGATCCATTGCAAGACATAAGTTGTGAAAAATTGCGAAATCCTAAACATGGATTTCAATTCCGAAATTCCCATTACCAAACCAAACCGGTTTATCTTAAGATTCACCAAATTTACCAACATGTTCACATTGATTTAAATGTTGATATCCAGTATAAAAAATATACACTTGGAATAAATTCCCGAATTTTACCAAAATTAAGTAAATTACTGAGATTTTACGATTTTTGTATTCAAAGTCAATTAATTAATTAATAAGGAATGTACGCATACTGGATGTCATAAATTGATTTTTTATTAATGTTTGTGTGAAATATGATAGGCTACCGATATTATTAACCGTTTTCTCGGAATAAACAGAAAGCTAAGCGCTTAAACTCGTCTCCGCGCCAGCCTCAGCAACTCCTCTTAAAGGGGTATTCACCTGCTAAACTCAACAAATATATTTCATTCAGGCTAACTAGTTATGAATTTAGAAACTAACAGAAAAATTATTGGGTCCACCTAGACCCCCCAAAAAATTGTCAAACTTAATATTTTTCTCCCATAAGAAATAACATCCCCAAAATATTGGCCATTATTGACGTACTCTGCAGCCTTTTCTGTAAATCATCTATATTTTGTTTTGTAATTTGGGCAGGTGGTTTGGTTAAAATATGCTAACCAAGAAAGGGTGTAATTTTGGAAGGCATATTTTTGCATGTTTGGGTGTAGGCCTACCCTATATTTACGCACAGTTTCAAGACACAATGTTATAAAGGACCATTTTAGATTGGTATGAAGCTCTAGTATCTATGTGGAACCAGACCTGGGTAGTAACGTAACGGAAGTAACGCGTTACTGTAACGAAATTACTTTTTTCAGTAACGTGCCTGTAATTTAATTACAATTTTCTCAATGTAACAAAAGTGTAATTTCACTACTGTTATCATTTTAATTTGGCCTTAGTAACGCGTTACTTTTGCCGCGCGGCCCGCGCCTTTGTGTATCAAATATTAGTCACTGCGTCAGTGCGCCTGCTGCCATTCTACGTATCATCTGCTTGAACAATGTGCATGTGCATGCAGCATTTCCGACATTTCGTAGGTCTGATCGAGAGATTTTGAGTCCGAGTTTTTAGGCTATATCAGAACCTAGGCTAGCGGTTTACTTTTGGTACTTCCGCCTATGACGAGCGCCGTTGATGACGTAATTATCTACTTGACATCAAACATTCACGTCTGTGTCAAATAAATCGATAGTCGAATTGTTGAACTTGTAATGTAGTTACAACATTTCGCCGATAGGCCTAGATGTCACCCGCGTAATCAATAATTCACTACACATCTAGGCCTATAGGCGTCGATATCTACAATATCTCTGTGATAGGCCTCCGTTGGTTTTAAAGTGTGGGCGTGGATAACACCCTGTCTGAGACCCCCCATCGGCAGACAAAGCACTTGCGTCATACCCGTCCGCACATCAGATACATTTTAAATTGAAAAGTAATTTTTGAAAGTAATTTCACTACTTTTTTTTTCATAAAAAGTAAAAAGTAACGTAATTTCATTACTTTCTTGGAAAAGTAACTAAACAGTAATTTAGTTACTTTTTGGCTGAAGTAATGAGTAATGTAATTTCATTACTTTTCAAAAGTAACTTACCCAGGTCTGTGTGGAACAAAAAAGAAGCAAGTTAAAGCCAATTTAAGAAATTTCCCAAAACACCAATTTTTGCAATTTTGAATTTTCTTGATTTAAAAAACTTGAAAAATTTGTGTAAAATCACAGTTACAGGATATAATCTTTTAAACGGTCATTTAAGTGTAGTATTATGCTCTAGATTATGTGGTGAAAAATAATTTTTTGGGGTAATAGCCCCTTTAAGCTTTTTTTTTTTTTTACAAAAATCAGAAAGAAAGCGATTTCATGAGAAATATTTCTTTGATTGTATCCAAATTCATAACATAGGCCAATTGTACATCCAAGTTTAAAGATTTCAAAGAAACCCTGAAAATACGATTCTGATCGGAGTTACCGTTTTCCTGTAAGGAGCAAACAGACAGACCAAAAACACTTGCATGCCCTATGCCTACTACAAAAAACTAAAAGGTTAAAAAGTTAAAAGGTATATATTTTTCTCGAGATATTGAAAATTTGAAACACCAGACATTTTTACGGACCGCGGTTATATTTTCAGGAGCATCCGGACCTCACTAGAAATTACTTGCCAATCCCTGGCCTAGAGTAATTGAGGAATTGGCAATGCATGGTCAATTGTTAATAAATAAATATAAATATGAATGAATTTGTAATGTAATAAATAATAATGGATAAAAGTAATGTAATCATTTACAGAAGAAGGAGGAAAGGGATGCTTGTCGTTACTGGTTGACTAGATCTAGCATGATGGCTACATAGGCCAAATGTGGGCATTTGAGAATACAATGTATATACATGTTCCTTACTTGGTAGATGGCACTTCAGAAAAATGTAGGCCACGTGGGCCTACCATAATCATAAATTCTTAATTCTAAAATTGGCCTAGATTATTGTTTTTGGAACTTTTTGAAAGTGAAAAATAATAAATGATGGCCTAGATAGGACCTAGACCTATATAATTAATTAATTATGCCTATTTTTATTTATAATTATTCTTTGGCACAGTTCCAAGAAAGAAATCTACCTACATATATACAGTAAGACCTCGTTCATCCGAGCTCCGATTAACCAAGATTTCGTGTTATCCGAGCTGGTTTCAGGCACCCTTTCCTTTTTTTAATTAGGGCAAAATGTTATGTTCTTTACATCTGAATGTCATGCAGTATGCTGTTTACTACAATGACGAGTCAGGTTAGAATTGCACAATGCTTGAGTTGCGAGGGGGGTTGGGAGCGGGGGCCAAGGGTAGGGACCATAGGGTGCCAGAGAAAGTTGAGCCAGTGTCTTTGTGAGTGCTTGCCGCCGCGACCTTCCTCGATGACGGCGGACGAGAGAGAAGAGAGGGAGAGAGAGAGAGAAAGAGACAAAATATGGCCTTGAAGACGACATGATAGGGGCTGGCTATGAATAATGATTATGAAGAAATAAACATTGCATCAGAACATTCAGTCAATGACAGAGATAACCGTCACCCCCCCCCTCCTCCTCCTCCCAAGCCATGAACTACGTATCGCCTCACTAGTCAATTGGCTTCGGGCCAAGACTCTCGAGGAGTTGTTTTGTTTACATCATGAGATAGGATAATGAGACCACTCATTCATTCGATCAGCAAAGCAGTGGGCAGCCGATGTCATCATTAAGAGGCTGTTTATTGAGCGAGGGAAGCGAGCGTCTCCACTTGACTCTTATGGCTCGAATGTCTGTTTTTTTTTTGTTTTTTTTTCTGTTACTGCTTCGGTAGGCCTACAGGTCGCACCGTTTCTCTGATCAACCTGAAATTTTTCACACATGTACATACCACCTAGGCGGGTTGCTGTATAGTTTTTGAACAAAATCCGATCGTTGGTTATAAAAAATAAAAAAAAAAAAAAAAAAAAAAAAAAAATGTTCTGATCGTTATGAAATTTTGCAGGGTCAATAAGTACAAAATTATCTCCTATTTTACAAATTTTTAGCTAAATCGGTCAAGACCTTAAAGACTTATTGGTATGTACCATTATGGAAATGTCGTACTTGGGTCGTTGTTGCACGTACCGGTGCTCGCTCAACAACGCGACGGGACTTTAGCGTTTTCCTAGTTATGTTCTTTCTTTTAATGGTATTTCACAAGTTTTACACTTGAGATATCACTTTCATATCCTAGGGCCCTGCTGGGAGGAGTTAAACAAGAAAGTGTTCATCAATTTTTTTCTTTATCCAAGCATAGCTCGGTCCCATCCACCTCGGATAATTGAGGTCATACTGTATCTAAGAAAATTACAATAGTTTTGAAGACATATTATGTGACCCAAATAATAAAATAGGTACCTAGGCCTACTTGAGCAATATTGAAAATATAAATGGATTTTACAGCCTTGTTTTCATATGACTGTTTAAACGCATCATGATGGAAGTAACAATTGACCAACACAACCAGGAATGAACCCAAAGCACGACGAGTTCAGTCTCGCGACTGTTATTAAACATTTGGGACGGGCAAATATATGTGTGTACTTTCCTATACGAGTACCAGGGTACCTCTGTAAGAGGGGGGAGGGGGGGGGCAACGCACGACTGGTTCAGTCACATGACCGTTATAAAACACTAGGAACGGGCAAATGTGTTTACTTTCCTAAACGAGTAAACGCGGTCCCCCAGCTCTGCCCCGTAGGACATTTTTTTAAAGGAAGCTTTGTATTATTCATTATTCTTTATTTATTCTCTGGTATATTTCAATAAGTTTGATTAGATTTACCCAGTTTGGTATGTTATTATCGCATTGCAGAATTGTTAGAAACATTATGGCATTAGGGGGAGGTAAGGGGCGATCCCCCCCACCCTAGATCCGCCACTGACATGTACACTCTTGGCTATTAGCATGTGTATATGTGCACTCTCTATTTGGTTTGTCCAACCTAGGAACTAGTAAGACTGCCTAGGGGTGTACACCAATCACAGTATAAAAAGGGGCAGATAGACCTCAGCCGCAAACTATTGGACTCGTTGGTCTTGTTGTTAGCGTATCTGCTTCCAATCAAAAGGTCCAGGGTTTGATTCCCGCTGAAGTCAAATTTTTTTTAACTTCTGATTTGGACTTAAGTCCTTCAGTTCTTGTCTTAGGAGTTTGTAAACGGTGACTTTGGAGCCGTCCTAGAAACGAAGCACAAAATAAATTTCAGATTGTTCTGATGGGCCCTTTGTTGACTCTGGCGTTGATTCGCGGGTGTTCGCACTTTCCATACCACTGATTGCTATTTTCCTTTTAAAAAATATCGATCTTTGGTTGGGTTATCGCTCACTCGTCGTTGCGTCGGGGCCTGCAGGTTGGCTTGGTCGCTGTGATTTAAAGCCCCCCACTGAAAATCAGTTATAAAACTGAGTGGGTAGCCGGTAACTCTAAAAAATTTTTTTATTAATTTAAATTTATTTATTTATCCGTGGTCGGTCCTTACCAACATAATAATACTAGAACATATGTTTTTAGTTGTTTGATGAGCGTAGCGGCGAAGCAAAGATTCCATTTCACTACACTGGAGGAAAAAATCCTTTTTTTTTCTGTATTTTGTCTGTTTGTTAACACATTCCGGCTAAACCGATACTCCAATTGCGATGAAATTTTATGGAGGCCTTTGAAATCTCTGAACTTAGAACTGTCATGTTTTTGAGCGCAATCGAAAAATTATTTCTCATTGCAATCGCAATTTTACGATTTTTTTTTTTTTATTTCTTCCGACTTATAACACCTACATGCTTTATCCGATTATTATGATATTTCCACAAAACTTTAATTTTATGAATTAATATATTCGTGTGAAATTTGAGGGCAATCGAAAAATTATTTCTTATGAAAATCGCAATTTTACGATTTTTTTTTTTCATTTTTAAAACATTCGTTGATTTATAATACCTACATGCTTTATCCGATTGTAATGATTTTTTCACAGAACCTTAATTTTATGAATTAATATATTCGTGTGAAATTTGAGCGCAATCGAAAAATAATTATTTATGAAAATCGCAATTTTACGCTTTTTTCGTTTAAAAAACATACCTCACCCAAAAAACGCGCCTGAAAAAGCGTTTGAAAAACTTCCTATTTTAGCAATGCTCCGCCAACCGCTCAACAAAAAAACACAACTCCACAACCACTTAAATCGGAAGATTAGCCAACTAGCTGAAGTATTTTTTTGTGACAGGGAAAAACAGTAGGCCAAAAACGTGTACTACACCACAATATGTGACTGTCACAGTTATAAAGAAACTGTTCTGAATGGTTAAAAATAATTTCTGAAGAGTGACCTAGTACGGCCTGGTGCGGAGGCGGTAGCAGATCGTGGGATCTGATGAGACAGAACTTGTCTACGGCCGCAGGGTGAGGATCGCAGAACAACGGGAGTCGAGTCAACAACAGACGCTCGGCCAGCGGGGAGTCAGTCTCAACGCGGTGTTCGAGCAGCAGGTGGGGGGCGTGGCTCTCCATCATATCACGCTCCACCGAGCCGATCTCAGAAAACCCCGCCTGGCGTGGCGCTCGGTGGCTCTGCGAGAGGTAAGGGCAGTCTTTATATTAGCATGTAGTATGTACCATAAAAGAACAGCCAAAGTGCAGTTAAAAGGCTCAAATCACATTATTGGATGAATTTTTTTTTTAATACAAGAAGATGTCAAAAACTAAGAATACCGGAAATTGTGGCAACCTTGGATGGGCCTACACCCTATAAAACGGTTTGTTTTGACGCGCGCCTGGGGCATGTGACGTTTTCTGGATGCCTTCTGAGCTGACCGAGCCGGCCGGGCGAGGCTAGACACTCGGGTTTAAAATTAGAACACGTGTTTTAATTAGTAAAGGGGGTTTCATTATGTGTGGATGAAAGCATTTGCAGATTTGTTCTCGCACAGTGGGGAGCTCAACAAGTGTTTTATGTACTAATTTAGTTAGGCCCTAATGTGATAAGTGAATGCATTACAAGTTTGTCAGACATGTGAAGAGTACGGATGGTTCAGTGCTAACAGTTAACAAACATACTTAGTAAAGTGTGGATTTTGTCTTCTCCTTAGGTTCTAGTTGTTTTTTAAAAGTTATTGATAAGTTTTGTCAATACAAAGGAGAGAAGGGAGCTAATCCTAACATCCTGTACAAAAGAACAAACACTTTTTTAACTGACCCGTCCCGTGCCCGATGACATTGAATGGGGGGGGCAGTGAAACGGCCCCATTTTAGTCGAGTCGATCGTAAGAAGCTCAGTAGCATCCAACTATGTCACGATTGGTGACGTCAGGCACTGCAAAACTTTTTCCCCGAAATGTCCACGAGACGTCGGTGAAAGAGGTATCTTTCAGACCTCTTGATTTATATATGACCCTGACTGTACCATGTTTAAAAATTGACCCAATTTCTTTCATTTTTTTTTCCTAAATTCCTAAATAATTTAGGTTTCACATATATAAGCAACATTTCAAAGTAAGAATATGGCTTTAGCCTATAGTTAGGGTTAAAGGGGCACAGATAGGGTGAACCTTGCATTTCATTCTAGAAGCAAGCCCTTGGCACAGTTACTTATTAGACCTTATTGATTGATTGAATCGATGGTGCCAAGATTTAAATTACCATATGGCACCACTGGCAAAAGTGGCGGACTGGGGGCCGCCCAGTGACACGTTGATGTACGTTTTTTGTATGTTCGATCAGTCAAACAAGCTGAGAGGGGACTTTAATCACTTATTAGACCTTATTGGGCTGATTGAAACGATGGTGCCAAGATGAAATTGCCATATGGCACCACTAGCACAGTGGCGGGCTGGGGCCGCCCTGATACGTTGTATTACTTTTTTTGTATTTTCGATCTCAAACAAACTGAGAGGGGACTTAATCCTTCAAACCCTTTTTGATTGATTAAATCGATGGAAACCAAGATTAAAATTGAAAAATGGCACACTACACATGGCGACTGGGGGGCCGCCCTGACAATTTTTGGATTGCTTTTTTATTTTGATCAGTCAAAAAAGCTGGAGGTGACTCGAATCCTTATTAAACCTAATGATTGATTGAATCGATGGTGCCAAGATAAAAGTGCCTTTTGCCCCACTGGCACGTGGGGGACGGGGGGCCGCCCAGTGACCTTGGGGATATGCGTTTTTGTATGTTCGCATCCAACAAGCTGAGAGGGGACTCAAATCATTTCGTAATGTTCCCCTCATTCTATGAAGGTATCGTGGAAATCGTATTTGCAAATTTCCCTTTTTGGAAAAAAAAACGGAAATAAACACTTTTCAAATAAAATCGAAGACTTTTGACTGCTGATGTCGCTGGGAATTTGACACAAATTCTTGGAAAATTAAAACCAAGAAAAATTTTCTTATAAGCGGAACAAAAAATGGAGCTTTTATTGTAAACATAAAAAAATGGAAAAAAAGGCGAAGTTTTGAAAGAAAAACATCGACTCCCCCTCAGCCTTGGGAAGGTTGAAAACGATTTTTTATGTGACCACAAAAATAAAGATATTTTTGGGTGTGGGGTAAATTTAGGTTTTTTTGGGGCTGTGGAAAAAAAATAACAAAAGGTAAAAATTTTGCATTTTGTATGTAGCCCTGTGACACGTTGATATTCGTTTTGATTTCGATTAGTCGAAAACCTGAAGGGGCCCAAAATCATTCGTTATTTTCCCCTGTTTTTCCCCAACGTTTTTAATCGAACTCGGCAATATTTCGCCTTTGGAGTCAAAAAAACGGAAATAAAGAACTTCAATTAAAAGACTTTTTTACTGATCCCTGGGGTTTTTTGGCAAAAATATTTTTGATATTTAAAAAGCTATATAGGCCCTATCATAATATTGCAGGCACACTAGTTGGTACAAAAACGGCACATGAACAGTATTTTAAATTTTAAAAAGGAATTGTTCTCTTTACACTCCTGTAAATTACGTTTAAATTTTGGATCTCGCTCTTTTACTGGAATTGGGGAATTCAGTAGTTTTATCCGACATTAGGGGCAACGTTTTACATGTATTTTTTAGTCTTGCAAATGTTTTTTTTTTGGTTTTTATGGATCCAGTCAATTACGCCAGATGGTTTCGTTCCTCTAAGGGCATGGCGCTAAAAAGATACATCCCACTTAAAACAAGAATTTTGCTCTGGTCGTTCTTTTTCCACGAGTCTCAAGGCCTTCTCCCCGTGGGACTAATCTAGCGCATGCAGCTAAATCATACATCAAAGGTGATGGTGGAACCCTTGGGCTCACACAGAACTCTACTGGCACAGGAAATGTGGACGCTTGCAAGCTCGCGATTATGTTCCTTAGTTAAAAATTTTAAACTAGTCAAATATTTTGGTGATCCAGAAATACGCCGATCAATATCACCCCGCACCCAAAACAATACGCACAACTTTCCAAGAAACGCGTCTCTAAAAAAGTGTTTTGGAAAATACGGGAAAACCGTTCTTGGGAAAATAGTGCGGAGTTCTACACATTGGTAAAATAGGGAAATAGCCTTCATTCCAGAAAACGAATATGTTAAAGAAACATCTAAAAAAAAAAATATAAAGTTTTTTTTTTTTCTAAAGGTTTAAAACTTTTCTCAAAATTTACGCTGAAATTTAATCTGGGCTTCCGCCAAAAGACAACACAAAGTATTTTGACGTCAGATCTGACCGCAGCCTAGCACGACCCAAAAGGCGCACTGCTATCTGATATAAATGGTAGATATTCTGCCATACAGTCGGGGGTGGGTCAAAAACTCCTGCAGCAGCTGCCGTCACTGGCGCCTGCGTCATTCCTGCTATCGTTTTTTTAAGATCCTTTTGATTGATTTTAAAAAAATGACGCTTTATAAAATGTAGGTAAATGTGTTTAAACCCCTCTAGAAACCCGAGAAAGTATTTTTATATAGGCCAAAAAACTAAACGTGAAAAAAATGTTAAACGCAACAAGACGAAATATGCAAGAGTCTAGGGGCCTCTAGCCTACCCCTGCAAATTTCACTTTAAACCCTTGTGAATACCCCTTTCATGTAGTAAATGATATTAATTGGTCTACCTACTACTTTTTTTTCGCAGTTAGTTTCCTATGACTTCTAATTTCCTCGGGGTTATTATAAGCCTAGGACCTATCAAAATCATTTTCTCGCGGGGAAAAATTTCCCAAATTGTAGTTAAAAATTTTGAATTTGTGACATTCTCCCATGCGAGAAAACGCCTCTTACGTTTAGGGCCCTAGACTTATAATTCCAAGGCAAATTTTGCTGCGAGAATATTTGGCCGGAGCCTAACAGAAGCTTATAGGAAATTCACTTGTGAATTAAAAAGCTAGTAGACCAATTAATAATATTTACTTGCATCAAAGTGGTCTTCACAACAGTAGAATGAATTTGTAGAGGGGGCGTCCTCCTCAAAACATTCTCGTGCTGCAGCTTTGAACAATTCTTTTTGCCCTGTTTGTCGTTTGGTTCTTTTGGCACGTGTATAAAATGATCTTCTCCGGTGTTTTCTACAGTGTAGCCTTTGCCCTCTTGGTAGACCTAGCCCTTAGGACCTAGGGCCGAGGTAGGCCTATCACTACGCCCAGGTCTAGGCGCATATTTAAATATAAAATCTAAAGCCCTGCCAAACATCAATGATATAAATGATATCATCATAATCAACCTAAAAAAACTAGGCTAAGGATACAGGAAATGCCTCGGCCTAGCCCTACCTAGGCTAGGCTATGTCTAGGGCATCGAAATGGACATTTTATAGAATTGGTTTACCTATAACCTAGGGCAAAGACACAGCCTATAGGGCGTAGGGCCTAGCCTAGCGCAGCCTGAATGACTGTGTACGACTAGCTACGCCAGACCATAAACCTACAAATTCTTTCCATAGAGAAATAACCGGGGCTCTTTCCCACCAATGAGAAATAAATCGCTTTCTAGTCAAGGTCGGGTAGACGCACTGTCAAATCACGGGGTTCTTAAGTCATGGTCGTCATCTTTGTCATCGTTCGTGTTGTTGTTGTCAAAATAGTCCGATTATTGATGAGCACGGTCCACTGGATTTGCCTCTAGGCTTCGCTGCCGCGCACGGCCGCTCGTCGAACTTTTGTTTGTTGTTGTTGTAGTATTTATTTTCTTGATAAATACAAACTACAACGATGAGCGTGCTGCAAGCTACGTAACGCAGTTGAACCAACAACGAGCATTTGCGCGGGGGTTCAAAACCCTATAACTTTGTACCCTCGTAGTTACCACGGATGATTTTTTAAAAACAATCTTTCAATTGTGAAGTTTATTTAACTGTGTTCTATAAATAATAAAAATAAAAAACGTGAATTTGAGACCAAGGCTAGTTCCCTATTAAGTGGCAAGTTATGTTCTGCTGCATTAATAGATCCTATAAAGCGCAACAAATTTACGGTATTTAGTAATCAGAAGAAAAAAGACCTGAGAACTAAAACAGGAAATAAAGTTGCCTCAGTAAGATATGACTGTTTACTTTTCAGCAATTTGTTTATAACATGTGCATGTCAGAGTGAGACCAGTGAAGGAGATTTACAGGATTTCTCCAGACACTAAAACTAGCCATTTACTCCTTCCTTGATCAGCATGGGTGGCCCTCATGCATGCAGTCGAACATCATTCAGTGCTTGACGGCTTGTGAGGGTGCAGTTGCTCAGTCTGTCCCACCTGTGCAAGCAGACTAATGGAGCGGCTGTAGTCAAAATGTAAGCCCCCAAAGCAAGCAAGACGTTCGCAAAATATATACGGGATGTGTATCAACCATATCTCAGGTCAGCTGGAGGCTCTGGAGCTCGCGCAGGACGTGTGGACATTGTTTAGGACGTCTACCTTGGTGATGGCCTTAAAATGTTCATTGTGCATTGCACAGAGTCACCCTGGATACAGATGTCCTGATTTCATTCAACAGGCAGTCAATGCCCAGTCTTTGACCCTGTGACCACTGGAGAGGTTTAAAGTCCATAATGGTTCGAACTGTCGACACGGATGCCATTGTACTTGCTTTTTCTGCTGTACAAAATCTAGTTGGAGAGCCATAACTTTAGGTGTCTTTTGGCTCTAGAAAAGGTAAAACTTCATTGCTGCGCATGTCACTTGGCGGGCGACGACTGCCTTCCTGGTTCTTTCCCGTGCATGGTGACACTGTGGAAGCAATGGAAATCCTGCAGCAGTGCAGTTAAGTATTGATACTACTGTCATTTGTCAACGAGCAGACAAGCAGATTATAGAAGGAGTTGAAGGTGTTGTGTGGGAGGAAAAGTGCAAATGAATGTATACATAATTTGAATCTAGTCTCAAAGATGAACACCGTGTTTTTTGTTCAAAGTTTTTTCTTTGTTTTGTGACTTTCATATACGAGATTTATTGTAACCTTTCTCAGGGCAATAGGTAATTTGATTATTATTGGAATTATTGGTGCCATTTTTATCGAATTTTCTCAAAACCAGAAACTTCAAATTCTTGCGCCTCCGCAATATATTTGGTTTGGTGCGCTACATTTTCCAATTATTGCCACCTTTCCACACATGTAGCCCAAATTGGTTCTTAAATTGAATAATTATTGAACCTTTTTTTACCATTTTTTTAATCTTAAAACTAAAGCTTCCAATTCTAATGTGTTCGCAATATTATATTTTGTGTTTTGTTCATTAAATATCAGACTTATTGCCATCTCTCCCAGGGCTGAAGTATGCTGGTTTTGATTTAATAAATGTAGCCTTTTTTGCCGTTTTCTGTCTCCAAAAGGTAAATTCTGCCAATTACGATTTCCACGTTACATTCATAGAAATAAGGAGAAATTTACGAATGATTTGAGTCCCCTCTCAGCTTGTTCGACTGATCGAACGTATAAAAACGCACATACAACGTGTCACTGGGCGGCCCCCAGTCCGCCACTGTGCTAGTGGTGCCATATGGCAATTTCATCTTGGCACCATCGATTCAATCAATCAATAAGGTCTGTATAATAAGGTATAATAATAGTATGCCTTTACATTCTCAAGTCAATTTTAGTCATAAGAAAAAACATCCACACTCTCACAGTCAACAGTGGCATACACACCCACAACACAAGAAACAAAAATAACCTCCATCTTAACCAATATCGTACAAACCTAGGTCAAAAAACTCTGATTATTTGAATAAAACTCTATTCAATAAACTCCCCCAATCAATAAAAAAACATAACAGAACACATCAAATTCAAAAATGAACTAACTAAATTCCTAATACAAAAGGCATACTACAGCATAAAAGACTTTATGACAGACAAAACTACCTAATAATTGCTATATTTTATAATTAGTAGGGGGTACCATATAATAGGCTATAGGCCTATACTATTTTGTAAAATACCTATATTATATTATATTAATACATGTAACAACTAGTCTATGTTTAGCAAAAATGAACTACACAGTGAAAACTGTTATAAACTTTAACTGTACTTTGTATTGTTATTTGTTGTCCAAATAAATAAATAAATAAATAAATAAAACGTATTTTGAGTCCCCTCTCAGCTTGTTGACTGATACTGATCGAACATACAAAAACGCACATACAAGGTGTCACTGGGCGGCCCCCAGTCCGCCACTGTGCCAGTGGTGCAATATGGTAATTTCATCTTGGCACCATCGATTCAATCAATCAATAAGGTCTAATAAGTAACTGTGCCAAGTGGCTTGCTTCTAGAATGAAATGCAAGGTTGAATCCCCTAACCCCCTAACTATTAATATGTCAAGAATAAATAGTCCTGAGGTAAGGGCAGTCTTTATATTAGGTACCGTAGCATGTACCATAAAAGAACAGCAAAGTGCAGATTTTCAATTTTCATTAAAAGTTCAGTCTAGTTCAGTTCTTTATTGTAGGCCTACATAAGTATTTAATATTTATGTGTGATAACACTAATACATTGTAAGCATACATGGCATAAAATAAAATAAATAGTCCTATAAAGTTCTTGCACTTTTGTTGTTATAAACTAGGAAAATGCCAAAGTAGTCGTTAGACGAGTGAGTGAGCAATGTGTTGAGTACCCGGAAACATTCCCTCTCCTCTCCGTACCTAAGGCTGGATCTAAGCAGCATGGATCTTTCCTCGCTAGCCTAGCATAGGATCTTGACTCGAGTGGCGCATTATGGCCTTACAGTTAACGAGCCATTATTATAAATACCAACTAAACTCAAACCCCTAGATCATTTGTAGTAGGCCTACCTATCAATGTTCCCAGGTGGTACTCAACACATGACTCGCTCACTCATCTAACAATTAGTTTGGAAAAGGCCAACCATCTAGTTTAGTTTAGATTGGAGAAGGGTTGACAGGTTGGGAAAGCATAGAGAACATAAAGCCAGACTAAAGGGCTGGCAATGACTTTGGCATTTTCCTAGTCTAGTTGGCTAAGGCGCCTTTAGGCCTAGGCCTATACCCTGAATGTTGGAGACCCGGATTCAAACAACGGTCGGAATAGATTTTTTTATTTCTGGATTGAATTAAAAAATGGTAGGCCTAGAATATGTTTTGAAATGCATATTGTATACAGTACTATGTAAAACATTGCCAGTACAAAGTACGAGTAAAGATTGCAAGGTTTACTCAATCTCCCACCGAAACGTTGGGAAACTTTGAGCGTGTATTCAATACACCTTGATCACTGCATGCCTTCACCGCCTGACAAACATGATGCAATACACATTTACAGCGTAGGTATTTTTCAATTTATTATTTCTAAATAAATATAGGCCCTATAGACCTATATACCCTACTATCCCTTACAAAAATTTTACATCGTAAAAGCTTCGCCAAAACTTATCCAAAAGGTCGTCACTTTGCCAAAACATATTTAAAACCTATCTGAAACATATTCAAACACTGACTATGTTTTGGAAACCTTCCTGCAACCTTTTTTAGAGTCGCAGGAACATCGCGAAAAGGTAGTCAAAAGTATCCTTCATGGAAACATAGAAAAAAATCTCAGGTAATAATGACTATGTTTTGGATACCTCCCTGCGACCTTTTAAAGAGTCGCAGAAACATCGCGAAAAGGTAGTCAAAAGCCGCCATTCGCCAAAGCATCGCAGGAACATCGCAAGAAGGTAGTCAAAAGTATCCTTCGCCAAAACATCTCCAAAGCATCGCAGAAACATAGTGCCAAATTAATTCTTATAGTCAAATGTAAAACTATTAATTTTATGCAGGATAAGAAATGACATTTTTCCATTTCATTAAAATTTAACCATTATTTTTTATTAAATTATTGAAATATGTAAACCGCATTTTGTTCGAAATTATAATATAATGGTCATAGTTGAAATAGTTAACTTGACTTGAGTGGTCGGAACAAGCCAAGTTGTGCAAGATGGCGTCTGTCAACACATGTGCTGATCGTGCTCATCCTGGAAACAGTGTACCAGTAGCCTCGGTTTTGCATAGCTTTGCACGCATAGCCTACAATAATTAGGTAAGTAATTTGGGCTTTTAAAAGTAAATGTGTTCAATATTCATCCACTGTTTTAAGCTCATATTCAGACCATGGTTGGTGCACTGGAGGTTTTAGTTAGCCTTTGTCTTTAGGTTATGGAGGGCCTACATGCCTAGGTTATCTCTAGCTTACCTAGGCCTAGGGCCTAGTGCCTGTGCCTGGGCAGGGATATTTAATACACAATACCTAGGCCTCAGGCATGTAGGGGCAGGGTTCTAACTTCTAACTAAGCCCAGGTACAAGCCCACTGTTATAAAATGGTAGGCTAGGCCTAGAAGTAAACATATAAAATGTTGATTAAGGTTAGGTAGGGCCTACTAAGTTAGGGATGATCCTGAACCTAGGACTAGGGTAGCTCTCAAGTTACTTTCTTATTTTCACAGGCCTTGGACCAGTCATCATGTCATTCGTCGAGGGAATGCAACACCTACGCCTGGGCCCACACTGCTCCCCATTATGGATTACAGATCCGTGAACCAGTGCTAGAGACTAAATAATAATGTGTCAACCCCAATGGCATACGGTCCCTTTAACAAATGCTTTCAAGAAAGGAACAATAGTGCGAGTTGGATGTTGTTAGTGGTCTGGTGTTGACATAGAGTTGTAAGATATATAGGCCTATCTGTGTTGTGTTGGTTTACGCGTGGTTTTTAAACGAAACTGGAGCCGGTTGTAACATCCTAACTCTACTGTATACCGGTATAAACTACGACCATGTAGCCCATCATTCATAAGTCTTCCGGGATCATCAATAACTCATAATGCCTTATTCACTCTAGCACGATCACTCCGATCAGCCATTTGTCAATACAAGATCTGAGTAAGTGGGACATGGCCTAGCGGCTAGCCTATGTGAATTCTAACTCCGGCATCCGACTTTCTTTAGTTTGCAACCTAGGCCTAGTGTGGACAAACCTTTGTCTTCGGTCGGTACGGGTTGGTTACGGTTAAATGCACATTTTGTCTCTCTAGGTACTACTGTGTAAGTAAGTCAAGTCAAGTGTTATCACACCCACTGAGTTATGAACACACTCAAATCTATTGCCAAATAGTTAGGCACTAACTTATCAAAGTGCTGATTTAAACCAACATCACTTAGGCCTATCTTGTACCTCAATTAAAAATAACAGTTAATAGAACATAAGTAGGCCTACCGTTCTAGGCTTGGTCAAAGGTATGTTCATAAAGGAGGGCCTAGACTTGCAATTTGCGAACTCAAACTCAGTTCAAACGTACCTACGTACAAGTTCGGTTCGAGTTCGAAAAATGGAACGTTCGCACACCCCTGGCATGCGTAGGCCTGCAGTGCAACATAAACAATTGTCAAGACCTGTACCGCTATTGTAGGCCTATCTAGTGATTCTGGTTTGTGTTGCAACTTGCAATATCATAATATAAATAGTATACGGTACGGTAGTATCCCATTCCATCATTACGCGTCTGCTAGCAATCGAGCAAACTTATGGGTACGGTAGGCCTATATGACATTGACAGGGTGTATTTTGCGTTTGATTGTGATTGCAATTAACGTTGTGAACTTTGTGTAGACCTATTTGAATTCTTCAGTACCGGTACCTATGAAAGTTTAAAAGTAAATTATATTATTAATTATTAAAATTATTAATAGTAGGCCTACTTTTATTATTTGGTAGGGTATATCTTGTAGCAATCTGGCATTTAATTCTGGCAGTATGTTTGTGACATACTCTATCCATGCTATCAAATTTTTTATCAAAATAAATTTCTTTAATAGGCCTACTTTTACCTTTGTTCTGCTGGGCATTTTTCTTTGGGGAATTAAGTATTTTGCCACCGATCTAAGCCTCTCTCATTGATTTCTGTCAATAGTTACATGCCACAGAAACAAAATAGTAAATACAGGCCTACAGCCTAAAATTGCTGCATTTGGGGGCAGGGGGGGAGTTGCCAGCTGACTGATGTGTATCATTAGATACACGTACGAGCACGAGTTAGTAGGTGGTGTCCTCAATAAGGTGATGATATGGATGAATATGATGACGTTAGTGATGCATATAGGTAAATGTGCATTGTGCAGGGCCACCCCAGATGTATTTATTGCCACACACGCCTATTTTTGTAATTTTCCATTTTCAAATGTCTGTGACAAAAATGTAGGCCTAATTAACATTAATTAACATTTAATGTAATAACCTAAATAAAGAACAATGTCTTACAGTTATGTAATTTTAATTTCTCCATAGGCCCTAGGTCCCTAATACTGTTGACGATGTTTTTTGCGATGCTTTGGCGATGTTTTTCGCGATGTTTTAACAACCTTTTGGAAACCTTCGCCAAAAGGTCGCGGGAACATCTTTAACTATGTTTTGGTGATGCTTTGACTGCAAAAGGGTCAAAGCAGGTAAAAATCCTTCTGCGCGAAACCTTCGCGAAAAGGTCGCAGGAACATCTTCAACTATGTTTTGGTAAGGCGTATTTGTAAGACAAAATGATGTTTTGGTTGTGTGTCGGATACTTTCTAAAACATCGCGAAAACACATCTCTGAGATATGTTTTCGCGATGCTTTCGCGACTAAAATTTTTGTAAGGGATATAATATATATTATTCTAAATTCTTAAGATTAAAAAGGAGATTAACATCAGATTAAAAAAGGCCAGTAACTTTTACCAGTGTGTGAAAGGCCTGGTGTGGGATATGGTAATACCTATTCAGTGTAAGATGACACTATATAAAACCTATTTCATACCGATCCTTACGTATGCAGCAGAAACCTGGACAATGGGAGATCAAGAGGAGTCAGATGCAGGCGGCAGAGATGAGATTCCTGAGGAGCACAGTGGGCAAAACGAGAATAGATAGAATAAGAAACACGGACATTAGAGAAATGCTAGGTGTAGAAAAGTTAAGTGACAGAATAGGAAGGACAAGGTTGAGATGTTATGGACAAATGAAATGAATCGGGGAAAATAGGATGCCCAAGAAAATGTATGAAAGAAGGATTGAAGAAGGAAGAAGAAGACGGGGTAGACCAAGGAAGAGATGGAAGGACATCATAGCAGGAGACTTGGAGGCAAGAGGAGAGAGCTGGGAAGATGTGGAAGAGATACAATTGTGGGAGGATAGAAAGAAGTGGAAAATTTTTGTTGCTAAACCCAAGCTGACCCTGCCAGAAGCAGGAAACGGCGATGGATAATGATGATGATTTCTTGTTGGATTAAATCGCAATGGACCTTGCTGATTTTGTTAACAGTTCTCAGTAAACTCGCACCAGATGTCTGTTTAAATTCGTCTGATTTTTACAGTAGGCCTACACAGAATGACTGAAGTGCCGTTTGACTAGAATTGTAAGAGAAGTGCAGTTTGACTTGAATTGTAAGACTCAATCGTTGCGCTCGCTCGTCTAACTAGGGTGTACTTTTATAGTAGTAAGCTTAATATCCCCCCAAAATACAAAAATTTGTAAAAAAAAAAAAAACGGCAGCCAAGCTCTCCTTCCAAAGTCTTCGGCTGTGAATGCTGTGAGATATAGAAGTTGAGCCAAGCATTTCATTCTTTCTCCCTAGTTTCGCATTGAAAAGAAGTAAGATCATTTCGCCTGTTAACGAGCGCCAAGCTAACCATTTCCGTGGAAAAAAAAGTAAAAATTTTAAACTCAAAAGTCAAAATCATAAAAAAATTACTTGGCCATTGACTTTTTAAAGTCCTCGTACCAAAATCAATAGCCAAGTAATTTTTTTATGATTTTGAGTTTAAAATTTTTACTTTTTTTTCCACGGAAATGGTTGGCTTGGCGCTCGTCAACAGGCGAAATGATCTTATTCTTTTCAATGCGAAACTAGGGAGAAAGAATGAAATGCTTGGCTCAACTTCTATATCTCACAGCATTCACAGCCGAAGACTTTGGAAGGAGAGCTTGGCTGCCGTTTTTTTTACAAATTTTTGTATTTTGGGGGGATATCACATCTTTTTGTTGTTTGTTTCATATCAAAGCGTGAAATACGTGTAAAGGTGGATATAGTGCTTTTTAAAACAGATTGTCTAGAAACAAAAGCTACCATCTTTTGTTTTTGTTTACAATCTGTAGTTGTCAATATACAATGTTTTTATTAAATTTCCTATGGTTAATGTCGTCTTGGGTGTTTGTGTGAATGATTTGTTGACCGGAATATAACACATTGACACATAATTTTAATCAGCAATTAAAATATTAAAATTGTATTAAATACGACCTAAAGTTTTTCCCAAAGTTAAGGGTGGTAGGGAAAAGTGGGGGTGAAATATCGCTTGCCTCCTGGCGGATTATTATGTTTCATATTGTTATGTAACATCATGCCAAATTTTATGCTAATAACTCATTCGGTGCCTTCATGGTGAATGCTGGAAATCAAGGTAAAAATAACAAACTATTAGGGATGGGGGGTTGAAAAAATGTGGTTTAGGAAATGAGAATAGGCCGATTGGGTTAAAACGTGCATTAAAACATAATTTACTAATTTGAATACAAATTCAATTTTGGGTTTGAGCTATGAATTATTCCAAATTTAGGGGATGATTTAGGGGGTGTTGGGGGTGGAATATCGCTTGCCTTTCGGTGCATTATTTTTTATATTCGTATGTACCATCATGGTTTCATGCTGATAACTCATTAGGTACCTTCATGGTGAATGCTGGAAATCAAGGTAAAAATAATATAAACTATAAGGGATGGGGGTTGAAAAAATAAGGTTTAGGAAATGAGAATAGGCCAATTGGGTTTAAAACACATTAAAACATAATTTTAATAACTATTTTGAATAAAGCATCAATTTTAGATTAGAGCTATGAATTATTCCAATTTTAGGGGGTGTTGAGGGTGGAATATCGCTTGTCTCTCGGCAGATTATTTTTCATATTATTATGTACCATCATGTCAAATTTCATGATGATAACTCATTAGGTGCCTACGTGGTGAATGCTGGAAATCAAGGTAAAAATATAACTATTGATGGGGTTGACAAAATGTTTTATATATAGAATAGCCGATCATAGTTTAAACAATAAATAAACTTTAGGGATGAGGGGGGTGT